>JBBPND010000119.1:0-24882 GCA_038090655.1 Gastroboletus turbinatus
GGGCTATTGATGGCCCTGCAGGGGTTAGAGCCAACACATTTTGGTTCTCTTACAAATGTCAAGTCTTTCCAAAATGGCCCAACATTGGGACACTTATTTGAGCCACTGTATGGGCAAATGAGCATGTCCGTCGTGAAGGGTTGTCTGCACTACACACACACTACCTTTTTATTGCACATAGTCAATCAAAGGGTTACATAGTTCGTGAATATGTAAAAAGTACATGTAATCCATATGAAAACTAATTCAACACCATGTATGTCCAACCGAAGATGTATTGAGCGAATATCCGATATAGTGTAATCAGCGAGGTATCCGCTAGCATCTGAAGCCTTCCAATAAATTGAACATGGTTACCTCCTGTCCCCTCCCATAGAGGTTTGTTCCTGTGGTCTTGAGGTGTGCTTTGTAGCACATGAGTCTGGTGAGCCCAAAGTGTCAAAGGATGGTGTCAGCAATCACCTGTGCTAGCTCAAGGGTGTGCAACATTTGATGTGGCTGCTCTTTGGCCATATAATTTGTATGGTACATTCCCATACCACAAAGTGCGACAAGGGAGTTTTTGTAGAGCTCTGAAATTTGTTTTAGTTGTGCTTTCAAACCCTTCAATAAAAGAAAATGTACTTTGAGGGGTGTTGATAAAGGGTAGCACAAGCATGAGCCTGCAAAGGGTCTCCAGAGTCTTGGTGTGCTTGATTGGTGAAAGACTTGCTGTGGGTGATGTTGAGGATCTTGACAGTTCAGTTAGGTCGCATGGTGTCGTCAAGGTTAAAGAAATGCGATGAACAAATATCGAGTACTTCTTCCACAGCTGTTCTTCCTCCATCAATTCAAAGCCCTTGGTGTCAATGTATTCTTGCATGATGATGGTCTTGTTTGTCGATGAGGACCTTGTCCTGCATGGCTTGAAGAAGATCCTCCTCTGGCCTGTCTTTGCACAGGAATACAATGAGCTCACTCAAAGGAAGTACTTCAGGAGCTTGTGTGAGATCTGCGACATAATCCTCGTCTGTTTGTAGGATGTTCTTGCTGTGTAATCTGGTTCAATTCTCCAGATAGGGTAGAACAGTCCTCTGGCCACTCATCCATATAACGCTTTCTGTGTTTGCACGAACTTGAACTCCCAGGACTCCATTCATGAGGTCCTTGTAATGATCAGAAGCACAGGGAGTGGATGGAGCTAAGAGGATGTGGGTGGAGTCGAATGCGGGAAGGTGGAGGATGGCGCAATAGCAGACGCATCATGGACTTCTTCTTCATCCCTGTCAAGCTGATCATGGTGGTGGAGCATGGGCATCTCATACGGTTGGTCCTCATTCTCCTGGTCAAACCATTCACTAAATATGTCCATTTCATCAATGGATTCATTACTGCCATCTGGTATGTGAGATTGATCACTTTGCCCGACTTCCTCATTGTCACTGAGGTCTGAGTGGTATGTGTTGTCTTCATGAGATGGGCCATTGTATTCCTGCTTGTCGTTGTGAGAGAGACAGGGGTGGCTGAAAACATGGGGCCAGAGTGGATGTATTCCTCGTCTTCGTTGCTGGTGAGCAATGGGTCAGTTACAACACTGATCATGGCTGTGTTCAAAGAATGCTCTCTCTGTATCAGACAACATCTTTACCTGCTTGAATCTGTATGCCACCCAACAGAAAAGACCCCCAAGGCAGTACTGTGTGAATTACTGCCTGTTTTGATCTGCATGAATAGCAATGTTTCCATGACGGAGTGTGCCAGAAGGCACAATAATGGTAGAACTGGCCGGGGGATATTCAATCAGAAGCCCTAGATTGAAGAGGATCAAATGGCCTCCTTTGCTGGGGTGATACAAACCACATGTGAAGATGGTGCAAAAGCCAAATAGAATGTTGGTGTTGTTGATGTGTTCCAGTGTAACATTGCAGAAGCCACAGTTGAACGTAGGAAAAGCTTTCGTAAATGTGGGTATCTCTCAAACAGGGGGTCAGGATGGTGTGTGGATTCCTTATAAAGCTTTGCCACATAAAAGGCGAACATGTCTAGGGTTAAGGTGAGAGGTCGGCATGAGAAATGGTGTTGGTACCTGCTACACCTGAATCCAGCAGCTCAAATGAATTTGGCCTTATCCGTAATGAGTTTCTCAATCACAGATTTTTTGGATGGACCATGCACTAGATTTCCAGGTGCCTATGTATGCGAGCAAGGGTGATATTAGTTTTTGAGAGACATGTACAGTTTGCCCTCCTCCAGAAACACTGGTAGAAATTTGCCCCTCCATTCATGGCAAACTGCTTCTAAATGACAGGGTGCATCTCATGGGAAGATCCCTCATTTGCCATTGTACATTGTCCCAATTGTCACCCTGTGGATGACCATCCAGGATGGAGATGATGTGATCCTGTTATCAATGATTGCAATAGGAGTTCTGGAAAAGGTTCAAATGACAGAGAGTTGATTAGTGATTAAATCATTTTACGTCCATCCCAATGAATAACCATAAACCCTTCCATGAACAACTCCTCGAATATGTATTCTTTCGACTGCTTGCAAGTCTGCTGCTGGCTGACAAAAGCCCCTTTGGCTGCTCAGAGGTTTTTGGCATTGAAATTCATGGGTATGTCCTGTGGCTTAGAGTCCTTCTAAGACAAAGAAGACCTAGGAGTTCCTGGCTGGTTTGTCTTCTTCTCAGCCCGCTTTGCTCTCCTCCAGGTGAAATACTGAGCCTGCTTGATTAATAGACTTGGATCATTTCTCTTCTCTGGCAAGGGGAGTAATTGGGCTGCTACACCAATGGAGTCTTCCAAGGAACCACCCTCATAGTCACTTTGACAAGAGAGGGCATGTTCCATCTCTCTTTGAAGAGCGGCATCCACAGAAGAGCCTTCAAATTCAGCGACACAGATGCAAGCAGGTGCCAAGGGTGCCAGCATCCTTTTGGTTACACTACTCAAGATGCATTCTGAATGGGTGTCAATAGGACATACAGATAGAGGTCTTGAGAGGAACGAAAAGGTCTTGACATGGTTCCCTCTGTGTGAGATGCAAAGGAGCCTACTGATGCTGAGCGAGGGGTTGAAGCACCAAGGTGACATAAATGTAAAGCACAACAACATCAAACAGAACTCAACATTGTATCAACTTGTCATGCAGATCAGTGGCACCATGAGAAGGATCCCAATGCTGTGATGCGGGCAGGCTGTCAGGCATTGATGGTAGTGGCATGTCAGTCATGTACTAAGCACTCTGGGAAGTGAGAGAACTAAAATTTAATTGCAGCAAGTACTGCTGCAGGTTTTTTTTGGATTGCAATGTCTAATCAATTTCAGTGCTTCTGTCAGTCATTCTCTCAACAATGTTGCAGATTGATGGATTATGGTTTGATTATACTGGATATTGCAATGAAACATATGACCAATGAAAGTGAATTGCATCAGAACTCTGGATGGTACATGGTCAGGCAATTAGCAATGCAGGGAATGACTTCCATCTTCATGTGTGAGTGTGTTCTTCTTTACCATATTTGATGTAAGGAGAAAGAGATAAGAAAGAATTGTTCATATTAAGTCCTTCCATATGAACACCTGGTTCATTGATGTGGACTTTCCTTTTTCCAACTGTGCCAGGTTGGCAAAGTAAGCCTTGGCCACTTCAAAGTCCATGGTGGTGACTTGTTTTATTCTGAAATCAGGCTTTGCTCAGCCCTTTCCCTTTCCATCCAAGTCAGAGCTCTCACTCCCACTCTCATTGCCAGCCGAAGTCTTGCAAACCTGGCAATTCTTGCTGCACCATCTGCCATGTTGTCCCCCAAGGAAATGACATTCAGGGCATTTGTTTTTGGGCTTTGGGCAAACCCACTTGCCATCTTTCTTTGCAGTGTGGTCACCTTCACAATTGAAGTAACTGGATATACATATTGCATTGATGTCCATGGGTTCACCACAACCACTGTAGGATTTGGAGCCTGATGTGCTCTCATATCATATGTTGTTACCAGATGTGCAACTCTGGTGTTTGAATTAAAGCTCGAAGCTCTCAATGTTGGTGCTGTAATCCATGATTGTTTCTAGATATGTGGTAATGGTGTCTTTATAATCTCCTTTGTAGAATATCTGTTGTATGATTTCTGACCTAGTGTTATGTTCTAGGAGTTGGACGCCATGGGATTCCTTGATTCTGGCTCATTGGTATTTTTCTAGCCAGGAAGTGAGGAAGATCTGCATGTAAGTTCTTTCTTG
Source organism: Gastroboletus turbinatus (assembly GCA_038090655.1). Lineage (NCBI taxonomy): Eukaryota > Fungi > Basidiomycota > Agaricomycetes > Boletales > Boletaceae > Gastroboletus > Gastroboletus turbinatus. The sequence goes on from JBBPND010000119.1 coordinate 4,218, forward strand.
GGCAAATGTTTCTAATTGATCTCAGGCAACCTTGTTGTCCAAGCAAGGATGGAATTGTACTGTGAGCTCTGCTTAGAATTTGTTGTAGGTGGGGCCATTCACCCTCGGAGTATTGATCTATTTTGAGTTTGGCCCAAGAGCCAGCTCCATATTTGTCATTATCGAGGGCACCAACTGTCATTAGGATCCTAATGATTGTATCCTCATTGTTTACAAAGGTTTCTTGATTTATGGATATATATATTTTTATCTTCATCCACCAGTTCTCGAAAGTCTGGGCAGACCCATCATATTGTCCTGGTTCAGGGACAATTTCAACCTTTTTTGTGACCTTGAATTCAGTCCTAGGACCTGTGATGGTGGCTCCACCATTGTTGCTTAGGTTTCTGCTCATGCAGTGTTTACTTTGGCCTTGAGTAATTCTATGTGAAGAGTGGCCAACTTCTTCTGCATTTCCTTGACCTTGGTGTTGAAGTCTACATCCATTGTGTTGAACATTCCCTGTTTGAGAGATGATGGTGGGAAGTTATGATGAGACTTGGAGGAGGTTTTGTGGTCAGAGGATGTGGGGTCATGTGGGTTCCACGGTTGTATTACTAGTGGGAGAAGGGATAGAGAGCATGGACGATTGGCAATAAAGTCCACTCTGTCTTGGAGGTGTTGCACGTAAACTTCCTCTGATTCATATAGGTGTTCCAGTATGTAATTGTTAATGAACCCTGTGTTTAGAAAGGGCTCTGGGAAGTCTTCTTGTTTGATCTGGATTTTGACTGCATCATTTGGGCCATAATCATCTTGGATGTAAGGGGGAGGGATCAAAAATCTCCTTGTGATCTTGAAATGAATCTTACTAGGAGATTGGAAACATATCATCATTTTTAAAGAAAATCCTATGCAAGGACAAGTTCACTCCAGCAACAGGCAAGAATCAAGTCAAAAGCCTTTTTGACTTCTTGACAGAAAGAGTAATGGTAATCTCAGATCTGGTGGGCACACCAGATCTTGAGATCTAACATAATAAAACAAATAGGCCACATGAGAACCTGATTCATGGATTGAAGAAGGTAAAAGGTTTTTGCAGCAGTGTTCAAACCAATTAAGAGTGCTCAAGCTCATTGCTGCACTTCCCCAGATAGCTAAGTGCCTTCACTCTCATATAGAAAGGATATACATAAAACAAAGGGTTGCTCAAATGAGCAAGAAGATAAAGGTGATAACAAAGTTCTCCTTAAGCCTGGAGTCCAGCTATAATTCCTTTAACCCTAGAGGCCATGTATGATGATGATAGAAGTGAAGTAGGGAGAGTCAAAAGTAGTCCAGTTTTTATGTTGGCAATCCAAAACCAAATAAAGGTTCTGGCTACTTCACACAAGCCTTGCTTATAGAGACAAAAGGAAGGGGCAGCACATTGTTGTTCCTCTTACCCTTACCCTCATCCTCACTATTATCCTTACCCACTGTTGCCATTGCCTTCCTTGTCCTTGTTCTGGCTCTTGCAGCCTCACTGCCCTCATCCTGGCTCTGGCCCTCATCCATCCTCCCAATGCCAGCACAATGCATATGATTGCATGCATTGTGCTGTTGCTAAGTGAGTCACCCTTGTCCTCCAAGTCATACTCAACCCTCACTCTTGTCCTGATCCACCCACCCTCTTCAATGGCACAATGTCCTGGCCTCGCCCTTGTCCTTGTCCTCCTTCTCACTCTTGCCCTCACCCTTACTTTGGCCCTCATCCTTGCTCATCCCCAACCCTCATCCTGCTCTTGCTCCCCTCCAGCCATGCCAAGCTTCCAGCACTCCACACACCCTTCCTATCATCCTACACTATCCAAATAGGGTTGCCCTGTGCTATCTTACCAGTCACAACAAAGGAAAAGGTGTCATTTCAGAATGGAGCTGCCCCTTTATCCTCATTGATGAATCCACCATCAACTGTGGGCAACCTAGGCTGGTGGTAAATTGCTTTCAAAAGAAACACATAAAGTGGTTGCCACAGGTCAACAAGGGTGATGTGGTCATTCTATGCAACCTCAAGGTTTGTCTGCTACACCAAGACCATCTGCTCATTTATTCAATGTTATCCATATCTCCAAGTTCAAAGGAACCCTATCTCTGATAGGCTACATGGACAGGCTTAGATGGGCTGTCTATGATCCAGAGGCACACTCTATCCGACCCCCCAACAGAGGTGTCACACCGGACAAGCAAAAGAGCAGCACATGCCGATCATCCGGGGAAAGCAGAATGGCGTGGTAGGAAATGGACTACTGCTGTCCTCCATTTGTAAAAGATTTCCAGGACCTGTGCGAGTATGGGAAAGGAGATATGAATTCCAATTGGAGAACCCATATCACGCTTGATGCATTAAAGCAGGCAACACGGTCCTACACATATTATAATCAGAGGTGGAGACAGGAGACAGTTGAAGTGGGGCGGATTGATAGGGCAGAGGCGGATAGTCAGAAAGGTCGAAGAGGAATGCCAATGATGGCGATGGAGAATGATTAGACGAAAGAGACAATAGCAGTGAGGGCTCCCGCGACGAAAGGGAAGAAAGAGGAGATGGATCCTGGGATCTGGAATCGAGCAGCGTTAAAGGTGAAAGCCAGTCCGACTCCACAGATCAATCTGGTTGCGAAGGCACGTTCTGGTAAGGGGTCGAATGCGTGAATCTACCAGGAAAGAAGGGAGAATCTGTGGTGACATAAGGAGGATTTGCGGATCCGAGTGAGTTGTGATGTGCTCACTCCGGTGTCACCGGAATAAGAAGCTCTGAGTCTTCAGAAATGTGAAGTCAGCGGAAGTCGGAGAGAAGCTCCTCAAGCTCTAGACGCTGAGGTGTAGGTCAAAGTGTCCTTCTTGACAACCCAGTAGAACCCCTTGCGGTGGGCTCCAGTTGTAAAACAAGTACTCAGGTTGAGGACCTGAAGTGGATAGTAGGGTGAGGGGGCAAGTAGGCTCGTCCCAAGGGGTTCTGTAGTAGGGCTGTTAGTAGAGAAAGAGTTTGTTGTGACAAACCTCTTGTGAAACTACAATTGAAACGAGTCCAGAAGTGATGACAACGAAGAAATGCTCAGTCCAGAACACAGGACTGTAGGAAATGAAGAGTCTGACCAAGGACAAGGGTTGGACCAGTGAGCACGATGTGAAACTGGTCAAGGACGAGGACCGGATATGAAGAACAATGATAAACGAGTTGATCAAGGACGAGGACCGACGACTAGAATGCTGAGAACGGTGGCGAAAGACTTAGATGCGAGGGATCAAGGCCAGAGTGTGCAAGATGTGGATTCAGATCCAGGTACAAACTCTTTATAGTCCAGGCATTCCCAAGACTTGGTAACTATGTTACCAGAGAAGTTCACTAAAGGTACATTAAATGGTGGTAATATGATAACAAGGAAGTATCCATCGGAAAGCAAAGTGGTAAGGTGCAAAAGGTACCAGAAGACACAATAAAAGTAAAGGAGAATATCAAGACGGTGTTATAAACAAGAGAAAAATGGATCGGAAGGGTTAGACTCAGTCCAGTGAGCGAACCAGTGACATGGATTGATAAAAGAACGACCAGATACTAATAAATGAGAGGGGCGCACCTCGGACTGACTCTAGTGGACACAGGACACGATGCAGGACTCTTGTGGGATGCTTGAACTGTGGGAGAAAGGCAGGATGTAACCGTAGGGAGATGTGGTCTTCTACAGCGGTATATCTTTCAACTGTGAATATGGTGGACTTGTTGATGAAAGTCACAAAGTCCATTGTGATTCATGGTTTCGAGTTTGGTCAAGCCCTCGAACATTTCCTCAAGCAGTGCACCATGTTATGAAGACACCCATTTTACCCACCACATTACCAAATACTCATGGGCCCATCGGGACTATAAACTGTGGGGCCAGACATTACTGCTGCAGTGCCCCCAATGCAGCATACTTGATCCATGGGACTCCGTCTTTGAAGAAGATTCAGGGATATTGGCTCAAATGCAAGAACAAGGACTGTGGTAAGGCAGGTGGTAAGGTGGTAAAGGAGCATTACTCATTCCAGGTTGTACACCCCTTGAATGCAATCATTTTGGGTATGCTATCAGGTGGATGAAACTCATTATTAGTTAGACTGTTTGTTCATAATGATGTACATAGTCACCTGCCAATTTGGCTGTCATATCAGATCAATCAAATCTAATATGAAAATAGATTATGTTTTGCTGTTTGGATCTAAAATAAAGTGCATGTCACAGATATAGTATCATGATTTGCCAGATGGGATCAACAGATAAAAGAGACTCGATTATGTCATGCTTCTTGCACATGAGTGATCTGTCGCAGATATAGTACCATGATTTGCCAATTCTCACACATTTTACCCTCATCCCACACTGATCCAAGTTGCCAATTCACTCATCCTACTACTAATTGGCATGTTATTTTCTATGAAACCCTTGCTAAATATGTCCAGGAATACATCGAGGCTCATGGGGATCCAGCTGCTCATGCACAAATCCTCAAGGATTGCCAGGATGACATTACCAAGTCTCCCTTGCACAAAGGGTAGGTCATTGAGCTTCCCCACCAACTCCACTGGGTAAGTCTTTCATTTCACTGAGTTACTTGTGTGTGTAGCCACTACCTTCTTGACAATTAAATTTATTGCCGGTTTGCAGGGAATTCCTTCCTCCCTTACCTGGATGATGATGACAATAAGGAGGAAGAAGAGAAGTTGATGCAGCTTGAAAATAGTGGAGAAGACTTGATCCCTGAGGAGTGTAAGGCTGCTGCAAGACCAACTGATGTGGATGCTGTGGGACACCTTTTGTGTTGCCCAACGAATTTTTGTGGATAAGGTTGCTCAGGTAGATGGTGGGTCTTGAGACAAGACAGATAAGAAGACTTTTGGTAATCGCATGGTCGCTATCCAAAAATTGTTCAATAAGCTTCCCGAGAGCAAAGTGGAGGAAGCAGAGAAGGTCGCTGTAAAGTGTGGAACTCTGAGGGTGCTCCCAACAAATATGTTAGTTTGTTTCTTATGTTTGAAGGGCTTTTCAACTGAATTCCTGCTTAGCTACTGCAAGAAGAACCTTCAAAATCGGACAGTCAAATTCATCGACACTTTATGCTGTACAATGCGGGTACACTGCATGGTCCTATAGGGGCACCACAGCCTAGCCAGAAACACCTGAAGCCAGCAGGAGCACAAGCCTAGCAAGAAACAATGTGGTTCTAACTATGCATAAGGCATCCATATCTATCATCATTCATATAGTTGTTGTATGCAAAGAATTCTATCCTTGTTTCACTTCCAATATAAGTTGAGGGTCATATGTACATGAAAAATCAACCAGTGGATCACAACATATGTAGCACAGTCAGCCAGTACCACACCTACGTAGTGCATATGACCACATATGTGGTACCAGCCAATCACACCATATGTATCACCTAACCACACATCCATAGTATATCTCATACGAGTACTACTATGATGATTCCTAATATGCTTACATGGTGGTACTACTTTAACTGGGTCAGCTGGATCCACATTTACATTCACTCAGCCACCAGTCGGGTGGTACCATATTCCATGACATTTTGTACATGTCGGGAAACCAGTTGTGTGAGGGTCTGTGACTGAAGTATGTGGGGAGGTGATGTCTGCGAGTCATGGATGGGGCATCAACCTGAAGCTTGCTGTTATACAAGAGTGTAACCCAAGCTCATTGAGTCATATGAGGGACAACTGGGAAGAGGTTGTCCTAAGCCAAGGACTGGCCTTAAGTAGGAAACAATGTAGGAGGCAGTGAGGAGAGGATCAAGCAAGATGACAATCACAAGGAGCTTGAGAATACACTGGATTGTGTAGATCAAGATTAGAGTTACATACATGTGGAAGGCAAATATATATATCCTGCCATACAGGCCTTAGGGCAGTTCAAGACATATTGGGAAATACTAAATAAGGTAACTTGGGAGAAACAGGTTTAGGATGGAACAGGGTGGATTGGAGGGGATCAAAATAGAGCAGGGAGTATCAGAACATATCAGGGAGTTTAGAAACTACGAGGCTTTATGAGAGAGACACAGCTGAGGAGATATACATATATTCAAGGCATGCAATGCAGACATACCGGGAAGTGCAGGAGTTGGTCGACGTCAGCCTAGCTTCGCAGAATGGATGACCACCTTCTTCCCAGACTCTACAGAAGACTCTAAGCCTCAAAACAGGTCACCCTGGAGCTCGTTTTGGTCGAAGCCAGGTTATATTTGGGAGTATCATCAATGGATGAAGAACCACAGTGCATCAGAAGAATTTGAAGTGACTGGTCGACTTGGAAAGATCTTTCAGTGCTTCAAATGCTTCCTGACTCGCTCAAAGGAAGTTCCAAGACACCTGGAAGGACATAGAGACTAGAGGATGATAAAGTGGTGATGATCACCAATCCAAAGTTCTACAAAATTACAGGTATATTGAAGGAGAATAAAGGAAAACAGGTTCAAAAGAAGACAATGCGCCTTCTGAAGCCACGGAATCAGCTACATATGGATCTCTTGGAGCATGCTGGACATGAAGACCTTGTGGCCAGCAAGATATTGATGATGGAGAGGCGAAGATTGAAAAAGCAGAGGAACAGAAAATTGTTGAAATCCAGAAATGCTAGAAAGCCTCCTATGAGAAAGCAGGAAATAAGCTTACAAGGGCAGGAAAAGGATCAGGATGCTCCAAAAGGAATGGTAGAAGGTGATGAGGACAATGAGGAGACAGAAGAGGAGGAGGAGGATAATGAGGATGAGGGAGATATGGATGGTGTAGAGGGGAATTTGGATGAAACAGATTGAAGATTACTATCCTTCAGTATATCATATATAGCATGGTTAATAAAATCAGGGATGTACACCACCACTGCAAATGGTGTTGCCCCAGTGTGTACAACATCCTAAGAGTGTGCTATGAGCATTGGGGATGCTCCTGTATTTTCCTGTATTTTATTTGGTCGAGCTGAATTACTGTCTCATAGGCTGCTATGTTAAGTATATTGATGTTTTCCTGATTGGCACCGAACATTTGCCCATTCGGTGTCATTCAGTGTCATAGAACACTTGCCCCATGTTGCATCAATATATGGATGATATGTACAGACTTGTATAGTACGTATGGAACGTCTTATGACACCCAACATGTGCCTGTTTGGTGTTGTTTGGTGTTGTTTGGTGTCACTGAACTCCTTCAGCGCCCCTCGACAGTTGTCATGGACATACCAGAACTACCTCCAGAGCCTCTACCACCACTCACTAGGCCGTACAAACAAACCCCGCCAGAAGATGCCTCTCCGAGCGTCGAGCTCGACGGGGAGAGGCAATAGGCTGCGAGCTGCGACATCAGACCTACCAGCAATGAAGCAGACATGTGAGGACCATGTGAGGATGTCGAGGACATTAGCAATCAGCTGAGGAAGCTGAGGAACGAGTCAGAATGTCAGCCCAAATGTCTGGAGTTGAGAAGTGATGAAGACTCACCTAGAGGAGCTCGAGACCAGCCAATCGACCCGGGCAATGGAACGGCCGTACCGGACTACTCCCAGAGTATTCAGGAATGTCCCGAAGACATTAGAATGGCGTGCTATGGTGACATGAGGTCGTTGAGCGGATATAGAGGGCCAGAAGGCCATATGCGCGAGTTCGACCAAACAGAAGGCATAGATATCATTTGGGACCGCCGAAATGATCGAGACAGCTCTGGGATAAATGGGAAAGGTCCCCACAGTGTCAGGAAGTAGCACTTTGACAATCCAAACTCAAGCATCACATGTTACGACTCACAACGAGTCAAAACGAGAATGCTAGCTGAAGAAGACACGAATCAGCAAAAAGAGCAAATGCGCAAGGCGGACGACGTACCTGAGCCGCCCACACCACCTAACAATCATCCTAGATGTCCTATTGAGCCTGTCAACCCACCATGTCAGCGAGGAAAGCTCAAAATGCGATCTAAACGAGTTAATCAAGTTCGAGCAAGAAACGGAACTTACCAGGCGAAACGGTCGCACCAAAGCCGAATCGGACAAATTGGATTGGCTGGATGCTATGTAGATTGAGTTCAGAGACTGGGGGAGCACTCCCAGACCATGACACATGAAGACGAGTGCTCCAGGGCCCATCAAGGACGAGTAGGTGAGCAGCAATGGCACAAGCGCCACTTGCGAGCCATGACTTACCATATATCAGCGCCGCAACGGACACACTGGGAGTACCCAGTAACATCGTGGATGGTAGAAGCAAGCTGGGGAAGCTGATAAAGACGTCAGAACATGAGTGCGAATGTTTGCAGTCAAGAGGTGAAGAAAACTCACATAGAGGAGGCTGAGACGAGCCAAATGACCCAGATGACGAAGTGGTAAAGAAAATGATCAAGACGACTCCAGGATGAATGGGAGAAGCCCCCACAGCAACATGGAGCTGCGCTCAGACGATCTGCACTCACGATGTCGAGAAACAAGCCTAGAAGGCCATTTGGGCAAAAAAGGCGAAATGGGCAATGTCAAGAGCGACACGGAGTGCCAGAGGGATGCGGATGGTGTGGAATGGGATGGGAATGGATGCGGAAAGGACGACGCAACGAGCATCACATGTTATGGGTCAAAACAAGTCAAAACAAGAAGGAAGCAGATAAACCCACTTAGAGATGTTCCGGATGACCCAGTCGAGCTGGGAGTTGAAACAACCATACCAGGCCACTGGTTAATAAAATCAGGGATGTCCACCACCACTGCAAATGGTGTTTCCCCAGTGTGTACAACATCCTAAGAGTGTGCTATGAGCATTGGGGATGCTCCTGTATTTTCCTGTATTTTATTTGGTCGAGCTGAATTACTGTCTCATAGGCTGCCATGTCAATAAAATGAGGGATGTCCACCACCACTCCAAATGGTGTTTCCCTAATGTATACAACACCCTAAGAGTGTGCTACAATCATTAGGAATGGTCTTGTATTTTTTTCAAGCAACTTATGACATAGGTCCTCCATCACCCTTATATCACTCATAATAAATTATTCTGACCACTGTTTTCTTTAAAATTTAAACTGGGACATCCCATTGGGTCTATATACATGCCCCATCTTTTATTTCGGCCACAAAGCTGTCGGGCATTTGTAATTACAATTACTCCATCTTCTGTATAAAGAAATGTAGTAAAAATGGATGGAGTGGCCAGAGTGTAGTGAAAAAGTGTAGTGAAAATTCATGTGTATGCAGGGTCTATATTGAGGTTGGACACTGAACCAGACAGACAGTAGGCTTATGGCGAAATCCTAGTAAATGTGTAGGCAGAGTAAAGACAAAGTGTAGCCTGATTTTGATTTTTGATTATTTTATTGTCGGTGAGCGGGGGGGGGGGTGGGGGTGGCTAAGGGGTTTTATTTTATATTTTATTTTGCTTGATTTTATTTATTAGTGATGGTGAAAATGTTGGTTGCGAATTAGTCATGTTGAGGTTAAAAATGTGTAGAAAAGTGTACTGAAAGTGTAGGAATAGCTTAGGCGAAAATGTAGAAAAATGTGTACTGAAAAATGACCTGCAAGTGTAGGACTAGCATAGGTGAAAGTCTAGTGAAGATGGTAAAGAAAAGTGTACAGAAAATGTAGTATGAGGATAGGATTGGAATAGCTTAGGTGAAAGTGTAGTAAAATTGTAGATAGGGTATGGTGAAAATCCAGAAAATAGTTGCATTGATTTTGTTTGATTTTGTATTATTTTATTACTGGTGAGTGGGGGGTTGGATGGCGGGAAATGGTAATTACTATGTTAATTTGCTTTGTTGTGTTATTGACATATACATATATTGGGTGGGTGGGCGTGAACAGAAACCCTAACTACGAGACAACTGAGACAACCGAGAGATGACATCCCTGACGAGAAATGAGAGACGAAACCAACCTAATGGAGACCAAGCCTAACTGTTGTACATTAGTGCAATGCTAGTGGTAATTTGTCTTGGATTGGTTCACTTACATACTATGTTTGATCCAGTTATTTATTTTGGATTTATTGACTGTGGGATTTTTCTTTGTATGAGTAGCAATGTATGTAAACTCAAGGTTAGAGTCTAGAAAATAAATGTAGTGAAAGCATAGTCAAGGTCTATGAAAAGTGTAGGAAATGGTCAGTGAAAGTGTAGGAAAGTGTATAGAAAAGTGCAGTCTACTTGGCAGCGAAAAGTATAGGAAAGGCATGGCGAAAATGTAGAAAAATGATAGTCAAATGTACCTGGAAAATGTAGGATTAGCTGAGGCGAAATTCTAGAAAAATTGGTGTTGGAAAGTGTAGGAAAGTGTACTGAAATATAGGATTAGCTTAGGCGAAATTGTAGTGAAAATGGTCTTGGAAAGTGTAGGAAAGTGTAGGAAAGTGTACTGAGAATGTAGTATTGGATTAGCTTAGGTGAAAGTCTAGTAAAAATGTAGGTAGGGTATGGCGAAAATCTAGAAAACAGTTGCCTTGGTTTTGCTTGATTTTGTGTATTTTTGGGTCATTTTATTACCAGAGAGCGGGAGGAGAAATGCTAATTACTAGGATTTTTGTTGCTTGATTTTTGTTGATTTTATTATGGACATGTATTGGGCGGGTGGGTGGGAACATAAAACCTAACCTGAGACAACCAAGACAACCGAGAAAATATGTCCCCAGGGAGACCAACCCTTAACCGAAACCAACTCTAACTATCCTACATTAGCACAATGCTAATCCGACTTGCATAGAAAAGTGTAGCCTTGTGTGGGCAAATCATCTTGGTTGGCTCCACTTACATAATATGTTTGGTTCTGATGTTTATTTTCCATTTATTGACCGTGGGATTTTTCTTTGTATGCGCAGCAATCTAGGTCAACTCAAGGCCAGAGTCTAGTGAAAGTGTAGGAAATGGTCAGTGAAAGTCTAGCAAAAGCATAGGAAAGTGTGGTAGTCTACTTGAAAAGTGTAGGAAAGAGTATGGCAAAAATCTAGAAAAATTGTAGTTGAATGTACTTGGAAAGTGTAGGATTAGTGCAGATGAAAGTTTAGTAAAATTGGTGTAGGAAAGTATTAGCATAAGATTGGATTAGCTTAGGTGAAAGTCTAGTAACAATGTAGGTAGGGTATGGCAAAAATCCAGAAAATAGTGACATTGTTTTTGCATGATTTTGGATTATTTTATTATTGGTTAGCAGGATGGATGGCGGGAAATGCATTGCTTGATTTTGCTTGATATTGTTATCAACATGTATTGGAGGGCGGGCGGGAACAGAAACCCTAACTACGAGACAACCGAGACAACCGAGAAAATACATCCCCAGGGAGACCAACCCTTAACTGAGACCAACTCTAACTGTCCTACATTAGTGATAGTTGCATAGAATAGTGTATTTTTTCTATTTTTTAATTTAATTTTTATTTTGCAGTCAGTTCTGATGACTTATGTGAGCAAAGTTGCCCTAATGTACAGAAAATATAGGAAAAGGTGAGGCAACAGTCTAGAAACAATGTGGTAAAAACTGTGTTGAGAGTATAATAAAGTGTATCTGTTCCTGTTGGAATTCTAGATTACATACGCATTTTTGCTTACCTAAGCAACTACTTACATTGTACTAGCTTCTACCTTAGCTTACTTAGTGACTACTGAGTATTCTACAGTTTCATTGTTGATTCCAACTCTAATTCCGAGACTGTCTTGGTTAATTTAGTCTACTAAGGCTCGGTTGTCTCGGTATTAGAGTTGGTTAGGTTATTAGTAATCCCAAGGGTGTTTATATAAATTTTTGCAGTATGCACAAACTTACTATGGAGATACTCAAAACACAGTACAGTAGATGTGGGCATTGTAAAGGGTCTGAAGCTTGGTTATGAAGCACGAGTGCAATATGTAGCAATGAACACCCCAGGTTAACAAAATGCATTACTAGCAGCAACGATGTAGCTGCTAAAAACCTCTAGGGAGAACGTCTTTATCATACAAATGCCAGTACATTCCCACGATTAAAACAGTAACTGGAGTGTCATCAATGCTCTGGCCTAAAAGATCCACATACCACTTGATGCAGACAGATGCCTTTGGGGAGCCTGAAAACACCACAGCGTGTAGCAAGGGGGAGGGTGCGTCGTTGGGTATATCAAGCGAAACAATCGGGAGCAAGGTGTGAATAACGCAATACAGTATAACGGGGCACTTCCACAGGACGAACACCACAGACGCCAAGGTGTTCGGACTCTGGCAACAGGCTGCAGTGGATCTGAGAAAGTTGTGAGGTCCCTCTGACGTGCTGAGGCAGGATGCACAAAGGGGTGGGATTCTGCTGTGTAGCAGCTTGAGAAACTGTTCATAACCCTTCATATCACGGCCCAAAGTGGGACACGGCAAGGCGAGGGTGTGCAGAATACCCTCTGGTTGGGGACAGACAATGCATGCAGGGCAATCCGTGATGGCATACATTAAAAAGTCATTGTAGTTGTTTGTAAGGTCCTGTACTGAGCACTTGGGGATGCTGTCCAATGCGTTGTCGAACTCAGCAGAAGCACGGTTGAGATGCTGAGTCGGGAGTGGTGATGGGGGCTGCTTGGAAGAAGGGGTCTGTGCGCTGGATTCTGTACATTTGGATTCGACAGATGCAGGTGTGGAAGACAGAGCTGAGGCTTGTGGTTGCAAGCTTGTCGATGCTACAGCGGAAGTAGACACGCTGTCTCTAACCCCACACACGTTTGTAAGCAGATGTAGATGGAATGTAGAAACATGCCTTGAGCAGGGAGGGGAGTGACATCGTGTTTGGTGGCCAGGGGGTGAAGAACGGGTTGTGGTAGGGAGCTGTGGTGTAGGACCAGGCGCCTGTACAGCGTCCAGCTGGCTTGCAAGCTCAAGTAGGAGGGTTGGACTGTGCTGTGCAGCTTCTTGACAAGCTCCGGATGGAACCCCAAGCTGCTGAATGGCGCATACATTGAGCTATACAAGTGGGAGGAGGAAAGGGATGCAGATGGAGATCAACTTCTTGATCAGCTGTTGAGACCGAGAGAGTGACACCTCAGCAACTGAGGTCACATCCTTGATTTTCCTCACCGCATCTTCAGCCTCGCTGACTGCAGCATCAAGGTTGGAAAGGAGAAGTGAGGGTGAGTTCGGCAGAGGATGGTCCCTGAATAACGGTGGACTCTCAGCCTACATTGAAAGTGATAGCAATCACAGTCGATCGACCCTACCCACTGTGGAACAATGGACAAAGGACAGGGCTCTTTTGGAAGCATCAATTTAAACGAGGCAATGTGGCCTGCACGCTACGTAATCACATGCGCATACAACAATGTAGCTATGGTTCCACCCTCATACTCAATTACAACCAGCCATGAGCTGGGGTTATCCCTTGTCACTCTCATTTTTGGTGTGCAAAAGCGAAAAAGCCATTTTGATGTTACGAGGATGGTGGAGGTGGGTCAAGGAGCCCGGAGCACTGAGCAGGTAGAGAGCGTGACTCATCAAAGATGTCACAGGGGGAATAAGACGCCATGGACCCAAAGAAGGCTGGGTGTTTTTCAACTGAAAACGACGCAGAAAGCACGAAACAAGAGTCATAGCCTCAAAACACGTGGGTTACCACGTTGAAAACTGAGTCACACCACTGGAAAGTACAAGTGGCATTTAATGAAAATTTAACGAAAAAGGATTAGAAACTTACTGCGTGAGTTGGAGAGGATGTGAAGAAATATGACCAGCCAACAAAGGGTTTCCAACGTGCTGGCATGGGCATTGTTGGTGACGAATTGGTTTAGAAAGGGTAGAAATTGCAAATGGGCCTATACCAGCTTGCAACAGCATATGCTTGCTTTGCTAAGGAGATCAGGGAGACAGATTATTAAGGACAGTCATGGTGGGTGTATATGTGTCCAAAGGACGATTAACTACCGTCAAGAGCACGCAAGAAACTGTGCATATCTACCTCCTCACCCCTTTCAAACATGTCGGTCTCAGAAAGGAAGGCTTGGTACTGCTGGAAATCATTTAGCTCGAAACAGTGCAGCACAGCAGCGGCGATCTTGCTAGCCATATTGAGAGTTTCTGACTCCTCGGTCGGTGTACCCTGTGCGGCGTATGCTGAATGATAGCAAACCATGCCACACAGAGCTACCAAACAGCGCTTATATACTGTAGCTCTGACACCGCATTCAGTAAGTTGTCCGAAGAAATTTGAGCGTGACTCACTGCATGACTTGGGTAAGATTGTCAGCGATACCACCAACCGACAGAGAGTCTCCAGCATGCCATGATGGACATCGTTGGTGACAAACTGTGCCTGGGTCATGTCCACCAACCTCGACAACTTGGTGAGGTGCATGGTATCTAGGTTGAAAAGATGACCGCCCCGAGAAAATCCTGCCACTGGGGTATAGACCGCATGGTGTTGGCTGTGTGGCATGATCCTGTAAAAAAACATAAGGTGAGAAAGGTGGAGAGGAAGGACACTCACAAAAGGTCCCCAGAATGGAGATAGATTGTCTCCGCATCTATCCTATCCAAAAACTCGGACAGTTAGTTGTCCGGGCTGCTGAGGTTAGCGAGGAACTCAGGCAAATCTTGCCTGGTGGTATCCTTTACCCCAATCACCACCCAATTCTTGACACCGGAAACTATGGTTGCAAACATGCTTGCGCCATCGGCGTTGTGATGGGGGTAGGTTATAACACCGGTGTGGTGTCCGAGGCCCCAGGAGCGAACCGTCCAGGCATCAGGGGGGATCTTGCTGGGTAGGGGGATGTGTCCCTGTGTTTGTGCCCACCTGAGTCCCAGGCCGTCATCCAGTTTTCTAGAGGGGGTTGAGTTGACGGACGTGGGGATGGTGGAAATGAAACCTACTCGAATGGCCAAGGGATGGTGTATTGTGGGAGAGGAAATCCCAAGGCCACCCTAATGACCCATGTGTTGACGATGTCACGGACAAACTCATTGATGGCGGTGTGCATGTGAGGCTTATTAAAGTGTTTGATGCGCAGGGCCATGTCTAAAGCGTTAGTGTAAGGGGAAAAAGAGCCCAAAGTAAAGCCAAAATGTACTGTGGGCCTCGACTGGTCTATGGGGGCTGATTATAAAGTTGTTCTCTAAGTCCTCCAGGGTAAAATTGAAGCTGTAGGTGTTGACAAAGTCTTTGACGACGACCGACTTGTTGCGGGATACCACCTCGTGCGCAGCTTTGAAGAGGTCGGTTTTGTTCAAACCCTTGTCCAAGTAAACAACAAGTGAGCTGCAAGGTCCTGACCCTGGCAACTTGGCCAGATCACGGACGTAAGCACGTCCTTCGAAAGGACGTTTTGCATGCAGCCTTTGCAGACGACCTTGGGCAAGAAGGGGAGGACCGTCCGTTGGCTGCTGGTCCAATCAATCGTGGGGGCGCGGGTGTCGAGTTGAACACCGAGAACACCGGAGACAAAATCAGCTGTTCATGGGATGCCCGAAATTGAGATCAGGGTAGGGGAGCTGGTTAGCAAAGGGTTAGCTAAGGAGGGTTCTACAGCCTGATCATTGCGATGGCGCTCAATGGGGGCAGAGGGGGGTGAGGAGATGGAGGGTGGTGCTGGTGCTGGTGCTGGTTGGCTGTCTCGAAGAGCGGAAGTATTAGGGTTGAAGGGATCCTCTGCAGCAGGTGAGTTACACCATCGTACAGGGGTAGGGAGGGACTGTTTGACCCGTGCAGTGGGTCGTCTGTGACATAGTTAGCGACAATGTTGTGGACAGCATTGCATGGATACCTACCGCCGCAGCCTGCGAAGAGGGCTGGGCTCACCGTCCGAACCTGGGGATGGCTCGACTTGTGGGACGTGTCTTCTATAAAGTAGTTAGAAATAGAACCATGTATGGCTGGGCATGAGCACTTACTGGCGCTGAGGAGGAAGAGGAGGAGGCTCTGCGTCGTTGTTGGGTGCAAGTCCCTGCTTGCGCTGTCTAGAAAGCAGTGAGCGAGGGCGTGCAGCGGATGAGCCTGCAGGTACATGCATGAAACGCCTCTGCTCCTCACTACATCGAGCCCTGTAACTTTGGAGAGCGGCACCCTGTCTGCGAAAAAGCATGAGGTGGAGTATGATGTCGGGTATGGTGAGAATCTTGCAAGTTAGCTTGACACTTCCTCTGACGAGCGTTAGCTTGGGCACAGCTGCGCTCGTGCTAGAGCTGTTTGCTGAGTGGTTGATGAGAGGTTAGATCACGAACTCACCTCCTCCGGGGTCATCTCAGAAATCGTCCTCCTGCCCATGGTTAGATTGAAGAGAAGACAGCAGGTAAGAAATAGGGTGGATGGGTCAATGGAGTGTCCACACAGATGTCACACTTGAACCTGCAATGTGGGTCATGCCACCGCTATCATGTGTGGGTCACGCCATTAGGAAGTATGAGTGATGCACACTGTTAATACCTACAAGCCACACCTTTGGGAGCTACGAGTCATGCCATTCATACCTACAAGTTAGTGCCAGCCTCATCGTGGACATGGTCGAAACCTGGGTGACTTCAATAACCACCATTGTACGTGTCTTCTGTAGCGTACATACCACTCATTCTTGCACACATTGTTTTCGCCATCCATTCAAAAAAGAAAAAAAAGCCATGTACAACACAGATTGAATCACCAAGCTGCTGCTACAATTGACAAGGAAAATAAATAAAATAAAATGCAAGAAAAGATGTTAAAAATACACTCAGATGCATCGTACACTGTACCATGTAACTCACACCACAGCAATTGTTGCACATATGTACATAGTTCCTTTTTTTTTTTTCCAACCCGGGTGTTCCGGTGAGATGAGCTGGGCCTTCACCGCCTGTTCCATGTACCTCGCTGACCACGGCCACCTGCACCCTAACTCTGGTTTGAACCCAAAGTACTGGTAAGCAAGCTCATGTCCAGCGACGCAAAATAACCCGCTGCAGCCGTGTTCAGCGCATTGACATCAAAGTGCATGGGCTGGAATTGTCCCTGACACTCGAGGGTTGTATCTGCATTGGGGCGTGTCGCTGTCCTGACGTTCCTGGGGTCTGAGAGGACTGCATGGAAGGTGGCAAGAGGGAGGTTGGTTAAGTGAGGAAGTGGCCAGGGGAGGCTGACGTAGCTGGGGATGGAGTCGTCGGCGTCCTCACCAGGAGAAGAAATGGCACGGGAGACGGCGCTGATGGTTACGGAGGAGGTCAAGGTCGACTGTGTCAATCACTTGGTGGGGCGGGATGAAAATGTCTATCGTGTGTGGTCTACTAGAGCAAACCTAGGAATGTCAGGGACGGGTTAGGAGCTGACTGACGATCCAGAAATCCTGGGAGAGCTCATGGCCAATAAATATGCATCCTCAATTGACAAGCAACCCAGGCCTCTTGTAAACAAGCTTTAGTGGTGTGAAAGGGTGCCTTGATGAGTGCAGATCCAAGTCTCCGACTATGTGCGGTGCCAATGGAATTCAACCTAGGGACATGGGGGTTAGGTACATTTGATGCCCGAGATCTCGGCGAGATAATTGACGATAACCTCACTCGTATGAACGTGATCATCAATGAACGGAGTGCCTTCTTTCTAATAGTCCCATCGCAAGACCGAGATGCGTGCAGGGCTAACGCAAGCAGGGTGAATGATGTGGTTCATACCGTCGGACCTGAACTCTGTTTCTCTCTGTGAAATAGAAACATGCATGAGGGGATGAACAAGTTGAATCAAATGGAAACCCACCTATTGCATCGACATGGCTTGGAACTCTGCATCGATGGCAACCAAGGTCCCGGGTTTAGGCAACACCCAGCTGCTTTCGAATGAACTTCCACCTCAAGCTTCCTTTGCCGATGTTCTCCGCGCATCCCTAACCCGCCAAATAAAGCCACCCGTCAGGGATGCAGATGATTCTCTACATTTTCTTCCCACCGCTCGATGCCAAGCCCTCATCTACCTCCCATACCAGTGATAAATGCAAGCATATACAACAACGACAATCTACGGTGTTGGATGGATGTGAGGGCGAGAGGTTCTTGATTCCGGCTGTGGGGGTTAAGGGAGAGTTGATAGGGATAGACAATTGTGAGAGCGTGCTTGTGAGCCTGAGTTGCGTATGTGCAGTTGTTCGTATTTTGAATGCTTATGATCGATCCCTTCCTGTCTAGGTTATTGTTTGTTAGGTCATGAGAGAAGCAAAGCACCCATGCTTGGTTGCGATCGTGAAGGGTAAGTCACATTGGGTGCTCCCCTCTCTTTTCGGGTCTAATTTCATTTCAGCGTTTGAAGGGAAAAACCAGTCGCATCTCAGAGAACCTTGGTTTGTTCCTGTTCAATGACTTTGTAGTGCAGAACATTTGCGAGGATGAGGTGTTGAGTTTCCCGAGCGCTTGGAAGGCATGTGCAAAAAACCAGGCCCCTGCTGTGTTGTATCTCAAAGGAGAAGACCTGTGCTTTTATCTCGACTTTAGCGGTCTCCCTGATGAGCGCAACCCCTCGATATTGAGTCGTGACACATCTATATCGGTGTATGTACTGACCTTGTCTATCCCATTGTTTTACTGAATTGTCGAATGGACATGTGACACAGAAAACGAAACAAGAGCCTGATCAAAAGCCAGTGCTTATGCCTCGAGGAGCTGATGATGATAAACAGTGCCCCGGTTGAGAAGAAAGAGACACACCTTTCTCGGGTAATACGACCCAGCCAGCGTAGCCCAGCGTCCCAAAACCTGTGTGCCAAGGTCTGGCTTGACAAGGTAGAGGGGGTGGAACGGTCTGGTTTAAGCCCCAAAGCCTTGTGTGCCATGGTCTGGCTAGATAGGGCAGGGGTGGATGGGGCCTGGAATACACCAAGTGTGCCAGGGTCTGGCTTGGTGAGGGTAAAGGAGGCAAGGTAAAAGGGGGTGCAGTCGTTTGCGGTAGTAGGCTGCTTCAGAGCCTTGAGCACCAGTCGTGATGTTGGGAGAAGGCAGGTGCGGCTGTCAACAAGTGACAAAAGAAAAAAAGATGCCGCCGCTTGACAGTGAAGTCACGTGATTACTTAATCAAAGCCTGCTAGGTTGAGCGTGACTCAATGAATACTTATGGCGCTTATAAAGGCATAACAACAAGGACAGACCACTCCGGGATCATGCGGAACTTCAGGCATGTATACCTACCGTTCTGGCTGGTGTTGGCTGTGTGGTTTCATTGATTTAATGCTTGAAGGGCACCGTAGCTAAGTTTAGGTTAGCGTGACTCATTCAATATGCAACACGGCATTAAAGAGGGTCTGATTAGATATGTATATACAGCTACATGCCATTCAAGAAACTAACGGTGGCTCCTGAGCCCAAATATGCGCATCCTATCGTCATACAGCTCGTCTAGCTTGGAGAACAGGCCAACAGCGTGTTCCTGACGTTGCTCATGTGTTTCTTCAAACTGCTGCCTGACGGTTGTGGATACTGCCTTGACCGCCTTGAACCCATAGGCGACCCAATGAAGTAATCCACATGGGCAGTATTGTGTAAATGACTGCCTCGTTTCATGAGGCTGAATGGCAACGTTGCCATGGCGGATGGTCCCAGAAGGAACAAGGATGGTGGACCCAGGGGGGAACTGGATAACAAGGTGAAGGTTGAAGAGAATGAGGTGACCCCCTTTGGTAGGATCGTATGAGCCGCATGCAAAGATGGCACACAGGCCATACGGAATGTTCATGGTGTCGACGTGCTCCAGTGTCACGACACGGGCACCACAGTTGAAGGTGCAGGTGGGGAAAACGCTGGCATGGAAGGGCTGCTTCATGTGGGCATACTTTTCAAGCAGTGCCTTGAGGTTCTGTGAATAATGTGAGTAGAGCTTCGGTGCATAGAACGTGAAGCAACCTAAAGAAGACGATGAGGAAAACAAAGCAGGGGTGGAATAGAACCCACTGCTCATGAACCTGGCAGCGTGTATAATGTTGGTATCATGGCACAGGTTGTCGAGAAGCGCCTTGTGGGCCGGCTTGTGAGCGAGATTCCCAGGAGCCTAGAGGCGTGACTCAGTAAGACAGAGGGCGTCCAAAGCGTAGACTTACCGTCTGACTCCCTCCATAGGATATGCCGGTGGACAAGGCAACAAAGTTGCCTCATCATTCTTTGTGGGGGCCTCGAATGTTAGTACCGGCCTGTTCGAGGAGGGCGCTCATTTGTCCATGGACCTGGCCCCAATCCTCGCCCTGTGGTCGACCAGCCAGGATAGTTACAATATGGTTGTCCTGGTCAACGATGGCGGTTGGCATTCTGAGAAGGATAAGATACATGACTCATGATAAGAAAAGAACAGACTGGCCATCCCACTCCACAACCTTGAATCCACACAGGACCAGCTCATTCAAGGTCAATTCATGAGAGATGTTGCAGTGTTGGCACTGGCTGACAAAGGCCCCTTTGGTAGCAGCTAGCTTGTCAGCGTTGAAGTTGACAGTGATGGGGTTGATGTCCCTGTACTTCTTCGAGTTTGAAAACCAAGGGATGCTAGGGCACTGGGTCCTATGCAGGGCCCGGTTGTTTTGTCTGTGGAGCTTATCTGCAGCTTTCTTTCCCGAATATCTCTGTGTCGACGAATTGACATTGAGCATGGAAGGGGTGCTAGGGTCCTGGGGTGAATTGGGTAGTGCCTCTGTCGAGCCACTCTCATGGTCACTATTACCAGAGAGGACATGGGCAA
>JBBPND010000120.1:0-24881 GCA_038090655.1 Gastroboletus turbinatus
TCGAATAACCTGTAAACTATAGCAGTATATACTATTACTATTATGTGTGTTCTCGTCTGCTGAATCGGGTACTGAGTGACTGCTGAGCGCCTGCTGAGCGGCTGATGAGCGTCCGATTACTTTTCTCATTTCAAAAATACTATCTTTTTTGGAGTAATATAAAGGGATATAAAAATTTGATATTTCCTGGCCACCGAAAAGACAATGCAAAATTACATATTTCATCCATCATTTTTATAAGCCCAAAAGTTTGGGTGTCTGGTGCTAGAAAAGGCATTGACAATATTTTAAATTTTATGTTAACTTTATGATTTCCTTAAATTTTATGTTTTCTTTGACATTTTCATGACTGCGATATGTTACACAAAAGTACATATTTCAATGAACATTTTCATAACAATATCATTCTGAAATTTTTGGGCATGGAAAATGGGAAACAAAAATTTCATATTATTATTTGCTATTTTCAATACACTATAAACATCATGAAAATGTCATAATCCCTGGTGTGTGAAACCGAGAATCTGACAATTCCAATAGATGCCTTACATGCCGCTTCAAGGATATTCAATGGAACTGGTGACACTCCTCAGGTGCGCCCAATCTGAATAAAAACAGCATCAGGTATATCAGAGGAAAAAAAGCTGAGTTGCCAATGTCCCCAACTGACCTTGCGCTGTAAAAGATCTGGACATAACCTTTACCCTTTTTCACAACATGCTCTAAAGCAGCTGCATGAAAAACATGTGACAGTGTGTTAGAGTCAATGTTTGCAACAACAACAGTCTCAAAAACATCATCAGTAACAGTAATACTTGACCCTCCCTTCTCCTGAAACAGCGCCATAAATTGCAATAAGTAAATCCCAACTAAGCAAGTGTGGCACTAGTTCAACGTGAACTGGCAACATGTCCTCATCATCAGGCGATTGCAACACATCAAAGTTTATCCAAACATCTTTGTAGAATGAGTTATGCTCACACAGCCAGCACAAGGCTGCCACCTTTTCCTTTCTAACGACCAGAGGTTGCATGTGCTTGTGCAACCACTCCTTAGCTGGCAGCGATGAACTGACAAAAATCATGCAAATTGGGATACCACATCCACAATGGATGAGGGAAGAAGATCAAAGATCCTTTCCGGTTCCTGAGGAAAGACGATAACATGGCTGCACATTCCTCACTGAGCATTAGATGCAGATGAGCCATCCTCCTATAGCTGGGTTATCCATGACTTTGCTCAGCAATGGGCAATCATGGCCTCCTCAACCACAGTTAGTTCACACAGCACAGGTGGGACTTTACCAAGGAACATGTGGTTAGCCAATAAAAGATCTGGAGTTCTCCCCTTCTTCAAAGCCCTTGAACACACACTACACATAAGCAACATCCTCAGACTACCATTGCTCATGACAAGTCCTTCTCGCATGACAAGGATGTCCCGCAGGACCTCAAACTAAGTTTCCAATAAAGGTCCAACACATTGTGAATCAATCCATCACGGATGGATGACCACACAAGATGCCTATCTGGCCTCTTCAGCAGCTCAAGGTCAACATCCACTAAGCTGACCTCAAGGATGTCCACACAGCACCACTTTGCACTACATGACACGCACATGAAGGTCCTCAATGCCTCTGAGGACATCGCCTCTTAGTCTGCTGACCAGCCTGTCTAAAAGAGGCAAGCACAAGACAAGCCGTCGATAGATGGTCTGGTAAATCTGGGTTTGAATTTGGTGTGAGGTGCAGCTTCCCATCATCACCTGACTGAAAAGCCTCTTTTTGGACATTTCTATAGTCATGTGTATGTAGGATAAGGTTAGTGTCAATGATAAGTGAAATGATAAGTCTGCAGTCCGAGCATATGTAAGATTTGACATGCTGATTGCCTTCCTTCTGTTCTCCTAGCTTCAAGCTTGCACTGTACCTCAAGGCTATTGATAATCAAGATCTTGTGACCATGCCAGTGACTTCTGATGACAAGATGCCAGTGGAGCTCGATCTTATTGGGACCATCAATTGGCTGTTTAGTGTTGAGTCTAGTGGTATGTATGCTCCACTCGCCCCTTGATTCGCTGCTTTGATATCCTACTCCAAGAGGCAGCATCCCTGGTCTCATTGACCGTGTTTGTGAAAGTTCAACTGCCATAACATTTCTACTCCTGTCCTAACTGACACTTTTTGCAGGAGATATCAATCACCAATTACATGGGTGCAGCACGTGACTATCTCAAATGTCTTGTTTTACTTGCCAATGGCTTGTCTCGTTTAGACGGGCTGGTCACCAGACTAGTCGCCTCTCGAAACCTGCATACTGTATGATCACTGTCTTGCTGTGGCAGGCCAGACTGCACAAGGAGCTTGAAAGTTGTGAACACCCTGTGCTCAACTCAGGCAGTCTACATATGTCCTCAAATGCTGACAAAGTCTATGAAGGTTCGAGGACGGATCAAAAGTAACACCATTGAGATGAAGTAGTCACTTGAGTGGACGGAGAGTGATAAACTGGTAAACGGCATGAATGATATGAATCCAAAGGACATCCTGGTCACACGACATGGAAGGTGAGTTGGCCACATAACGCTGAATGAGGGCGAGACACAGCAGATGGTTTGCGTGTGAATATGTGGCACGATCACCACCAGTTACATGCAACATTAGAGCATCAAGCAAACTTTCACGACCTCCAGTGAGCATAATCCCATGTGCAGAACCTAGTGACAGTAGGGACAGACAAGCAATACGATCAAAATTACTGAATAAAGCCTCTGGCCCAACATCATAGTGTACTGTGAGACAACCTGTCTTAAAGATCTCAAGCATCATAACCAACTTCTGTCACACGACCCTAGTGCCTGATTCGACAGAACCAACAGCGTGCACAATCATAGACAACCACTCTGCAGAACAACAACCCTCCAGACACAACACCAAACCAAAAAGAAGAGAGACAAGGTCACTGTGGTTCTCCAGGCCATGACGGACATCACTACATGCGGGAGCCAAGTCATCCCTGTGGGTTAACATACACATGCCTGTAAAGAAGTGCCTCAATAGGGCATCACTGTGATTACCACCATAAACGACCAAGACACCATGCGAAACACAACACCGACAGAGAACATCAACATCTGAATGCAACACAGTCCAGGAGGACAACTCCGGCTCATCCAAACATTGCGCATTCTCTAGCATCTGGACAGTACCTACAGTCCCACCAGCATCAGAACACTCTCATGAAGGGGGACTTCATTCAATGACAACTCCTTGACACACAAGGAAAGGACAATGTCATGAGTATCATGCACAATGACAGGACAGTCATCAACAATGAGATAACAAAGAGAGATACACTCATAACCCATGACGAGATCACAATCAACGGCTTCAACATCAACAGGGACATCTGCTGTAAAGCAGATCCCACACAATTCCGCTTGAACAACTGCTCAGGATGGTATAGCTTCTGGAATAAACAGGGAAGCGACAGCAGGCAAGACAATGCAACAAACAACACCATTGTCGAAGTACCTACAAACAGAGTGACAATTGAGACACATGGAGGATGTTGAGCAAGAGGGTTCCACAGATCCACGATGCAAAAGCAAGGTTGCAGTCGCCTGCCAGCTGGCAACTTACGAGACAAAACCACAAGGACATATATAAAGCATATGAGTCTGGTCAGATCAAGTCTGTGAAATGAAGTTGTATAAATATAAATAAATACAATGTTCAATTCTTGCAAACACCTGCCAAAAGCAGGACCTCAGCTACTGTATTTGGTGAAACACCACTGGGATATCACTGACAAATCCTTGTCCCAGTCAATATTGTCCAAGTCAAACTGGCAGGGCCGGGTGGAGAGAAGCAAGTGGAAGCAAGTATACCACAGAATAGCCTGCTTACAATTTTTGGAGGACTCCCATTGGGTATCATGCCATGGGAATGTATCTCTGGGAATGTCCCATGATGAGCAAAACAAGTCACAGAGAGCTTGCAAGCATGCATGATGATCTTGGAGTGGAAGGCTGCCAATGTGCATGGCAAAATCAACCATCTCATTGAATTACATCTTGTGGTTCAAAAGAGTGAGGCCGTAGATGACCAGGTTGCACAAATCCTTGTCTTCAAAATCTTTGAGCTCCAGCTGGCATGCAGGGGTAAGGAGAGGTGACAGATTGTCTGAGAGAGAATAATATGCCAGACCGGGATCATTCCAAATCATCCTGTAAAAATCCCAAAATGAGCGGACCACCATGATGCCAAAAGAAGCAATAGTCATAGTTTGATGCAGCAGAATTCTTCCGCCACCACTGGCCCATTGGACAGGATGTCCTGCCATGTTTGAGTATAAAGATGAAATGGAGATGGGCAGGCATTGGTGCTTGTGGTTGCGATGACATGAGAGGGGTGATTAAGGTGATATTGTTCATACCGATGAAGCCAGATGCAGCAGATGCAAACCCAAGTGAAAACACCTTGGCACGCTTCTTGTTGACTGTACGTTGGATAGCAGATGAACAGGAGAAACAGTGTAAGCAAGTGGGCACCATGGGACGGGATGGGTGAGTCTGACGTTGTGTATTCAGGTAGTCCATCGCTGCCGTGTGCATGAAAGTGCCGGATATAATCCCAGTCACATCCCCCATGTGGGCCAATTATTGTGCAAATCCTTTGTCTGTTGATGCCAATTGCTATTCTGAGGCTTGAGTTTGCGATGCAATGAAGTGGTGGACCTGCAGAGAGAACGGTTGATTAAGACAATGCAGGATGCGCACACTACTCACAAGGATTGAAAAGAGTGGCGATATCTGCAACCAGGTGTCGATCAAAACATGGTTTATCGAGACAAGTAGCATAACCACGCACAGCATGTTCAAACGTAAGGGAATCTGAAGGGTCAACATAAGGAGGGTAAAACATCAGGGGTTTGCTGTGCACAAGCTTCCCTTTGACAACACCCTTGTTGCAACTGGTCGCATGAATGTCGGCCCATGTGTGAAATACACAAAGTGAGTGGAGTTCCATGATGTGTACATGTCAAGCAGGGGGGAGATTGGATGATAAAGAGCTAGTAAGATAAAAGACAGGGACACTGTTGGCAGATAGACAATTGAAATTGGCCAATGATGAGACATAGGCTTCTTGGAAACATGTGCAAACGGGCTTGCTGTCCATTAAGGTTTGACTGAGGAGATTGGAACTCCATACGAGGAAAGCATGGATCTCTTTGATGCAATGCTGGAAGCCTCACATATATTCCACAGCATTGCAATAGGAGATGATGCTCTGATCTAGTATATATACAGTTTCCTTGGCACATATTACAGTGATTGAAGGGCATTTGTAGGGACTGGGAACTGTCAACTGAAGTTCTTTGTACAATTGCAGCACGCAATCTTGATATGACTCTATTTTGGCTCACCACATGCAGGTTATTGTCTGCTTGATATAGCCCTGATGTGGAAGAGGTGGATAGCGATAAAAGTCATTGTCCTTGAAGTGATGGCAGACAATGGATTGTGGGAGACGAAAGCACTCATATTTGTCAATGATGATGTGGCACATGTATGGTTGTTCCAGATTGAACATCTGTGGCAGTAGGCTAATCTCGTGAGGGCCCCATGATCCATCTGCGCATGGAAATGGAAGTTCTTCTGGAGAAACCGGTTGGAAAATATAAGGGGCATTATTGGAAAGAATGGCAGTGCCATCAGATAAAGTAGACCATTTGTTGAAATTGATGTGTTCGAAAGTGGCTGGAATTAAGTAAATAAGAATGAGTATGCTGGAAGGAAAAGTGGCCACACCCATGGACATGAAGGCAACAATAGACAAGTTTGTGGTGAGTAGTAATGGAGGAAGGGAACATTGACCCAATTTTCAAATGCACTACATTTCCCACATTACATATGAGACCACAACTTACGCCATCGACTAGACTGGTAAGTAGACAAATGATACATCCATTGCATGCAGTGCATATTGTTGGTCAAGCTCAATGGTTGCATCTCAATGGTTGCATGTGTACTTCAATAAACCTATTATTATTCACATGATAGAAAAGCTATACAAGGCAGCAGAGCGACTTGACAAACCGCACAAGCGCAGTGGGCATCAAATCAAGAAACAGGGTCCCAAAGGTATTCTTGTACCATTGCAATGCAGTAGGGTTAGCACGAATCTAAAAAGATAGGTGATGAATGAATATGCTCTGAAATGATAGAAGAACCTTTGAACACAAAAAGTTTTTTCACTTGTATGCCAGACATAGTCCACATGCACAAAAAAGCGACATAAGCTTGACCTGTGCTTGTGATAAGTCACATATTGGAAATGTAAACCAATTTATTACCTCAAGCAAAGACGTGTGAAAGATCGACAATGAGTTTCTCAAAGGCATGGCCCTGGCTCTTATGGACAGTAACACCCCAGGGGAGGACCAACAGGAGCTATGCAATCACATTAGAAACATGCCAAAGAAGAGTAAAGCAACAGGAATACCTGCAAGTGTTTAACAGCACATTTTCCTTCAAATTCAACTTGAAACTCCACAGGGAAAATCAAGACATGCTCAGTGGTGTCCTAGATATAAAACTCGACCAGAGGAACAGGAGAAGAGGTAGATGCTTTGTTTTTGGAAAAAGGATAAGAGATTGGAATAGCTTGGTCCATAACCTGGATGTTCCGCACAAAACTGACCTTCTTCAGATATTGTTGATCACCTGTTGCTTCCCTGTGTACAAAATCCCTTCACAATACCAATAGTGCCATTTGTGAGCCCATCATCAAGATTTCTGACAAGCATCACTTGCGTCCCCTTCTTGAGACTGGTAGATGGGTCAACAGGCATGCCTTTCAAAAGGGATCACAGCTTTCTATCACAGCACCAGTCAAGTGATTGATATGTCACTATGGGAGATTGAATAGAAAGGAGGGGATGTTTGTTGAATTGATCAACCTCCTTACATGTTGAGAACAAGTAAACAGGGTTGTATTGGGGTAGAAACTCAGGGGATATAGGGTGCGAGTGACAACGGTTGAGCGTGTGGATGAACTCTAGAATGGCAAGTGTTAGCCAAGGAGATGAAAATGAGAAAAGAAAGACCTGGATCACTTTGTTGACAAACAATGTTTAGTAAAATCTGTTTTTTATGACACATGACCACAATTTCACTTGAAAAGAATACATAGGCTGATGCTCAGGGGGAACCATGGGGGGTAATTGTAGGGAATTGGCCAAAAAAATGACATAGAAGAGATGAGGAGCAACATCAGGAATTGAAATGAGAGACACTACCTGCATTCCACCAAATGGTGAATCATTACCATGTATTTCACGGAGGATATCAAAGCTGTCCACCTCAAGCATTGACACTGAGCAATTAGATGGGCAGGAAATTATCAACCACGAAAATGCAAGCTTACATTCATCAGCAACAAGAACCTTAGTTTTGACCCATCTAAGCAGGGGTTGAGAACTGGATTTGATGCATCTGACAGCTTCCTTAAATGTCTTCTCTGATCCAGTTAAACCAGCCCAGGAATGCATGTTTGTCCTAAATGCAATTTATGCAAATCCTTTTAGAGTATGAAAGTGCAAGGGGGTGAAAGATTTACCTCCAATCTTACTACTGGCCATGCTAGTGGTTGCTGTGATGGCAACCATATAAGTGTGCCCCAACTTTGGTTGCAGAGCGTCAATGACGACCTGCAATAGATACGACTTGCCACATCCTCACACAATCTCAGATGCAAGGAAATATGGACAGCAGGAGACTAACCTGCCCTACCAGCGACAAGCAAACTTTCTCCAGAGAGTGCCATGTCAAGCACAGAACACTGTTGCCCATCAAGGGAGTGGATATCAATCTCTCATTTTTTGATGATGGCCGAGAAGAGATGTCTTGCAGAAGTTTGTGGACGAGGTTTATCATGATCCTTTATCCTTTGAGGAGGCATGGAAATGAGTAATGAAAAGAAGATGGAAGAAGATGATTAGTATCTGCAGTGATTTATGTCACACAAAAAGGTCTATGATGCATAAGTGGACCTCCATTAACATGCAGGTAGAACTAGGGTCGAAGCGGCAAGTCCCTCATTGGTGAAGCCTCTTCATCACATTTCCCTTATCAAAACCACGAGATCCATCAGAATGCAGAGAATAACATCTGCCAACAGGAAAGTGAATATATGTGGCCCTTTTCATTTGAAAGAGAAATGTTTAGTACCCTCTATGCTGATGTTGGACTTGTGACAGGTTGTCCTTGCTGGCCTCACACCCCTTAGATGGTGGGTCTTGCATTCCAAAAGATATCTCAAGCCTTCCTAAGAACTGGCAGTTTGAATGGGCTCATCTTTCATACGAACAGCTCCCCATAAACATCATCTCACTCTTCATCTCTCTCGATAAGCTTCAGGCTCCACCTGATCTCATTTTCCTTGTCAACAAGACACATGCCGCTGCTGGCCTGTCCACATTTCACAATCCAACTATCACACCCCTTGTTCAACTCAACCCTAAAACTCACTGCATGCTCAAACTATTTCATGGGCCCACCTATGCATTCAAAGATTTTGCACTCCAGCTTGTCGGGAACCTCTTCAAATATTTTCTCAATAGATGCAATTTCCAAAAAGGTCCCGGAAAACCACCAGTGGCAACACTGGAAGTACTGCTATCTATGGCTTGTGAAACAAATGATTTTCATTTTCATTCTCTTCCCTCAGAGCCAGGTTTCACTGAGAAGAACGTCCACAACTTGTCTGTCTGTTTTACAACTTCCAGGTAAGCACAGCTTCCATTGTTCTGCATTGACAGACACAATGTAACCCTTCCCAGGGTATCCTCAGCTGGCAAGCAGTTTAACACAAAACAAAATATTGTCTGGAGGCAGTGAATTCTATCAACTGGGCTCATATTCTCGCACCAATCATCTACTACTTCTCTGCCTACATTCAGCTTCTCAATAACCCCAACATCAATGTAGAATGTTCCGAGATCCAGTTTGTCATGCCTACAGATAGCTTTGGTGATATCCTCACAGGATACTATGCCAAATGAATGGGCTTTCCTATGGGTCAGCTTGGCATTGCCATGAATTCAAATGACATTCTCACCCAGTTCTGGAAGAATGGGTCATACCAGAAAGTTGATTCTGGTGCTGCTCCTGTATAGTGGGGGCCGTCTACACAACTGTTAGTCCTGCCATGGACACTGTTGTGTCAAGTAACTTTGAATGGCCACTCTGGTATCTTGCCTATGAGAATGCAGTACAGAACAATGTGTGCAGCTGTGTATAGCCAGGTACACCACTGAATGGTTGCAATTAAAAACACAGGGACTGTCGATCTGTTGGTGGTGCTTGAGTGTGCATGAAGAGACTTTGTCATAGGCAAGGCTGACGATGAGCAATGTAGACATGGATGTGCAGCTGGTTAACTTGTTCCACAGACAATCACCACCATCTGAAAACACAATGGGACATACTGCCGTGGGGTTACATGCCACCAAAGTGTTTGCAAAATCCAAGTGCATGTCATGATTTGTTCCTTGAATATTATGACATTATATACTGTATCATCTAATCTGTGATGATCGCTCCCATTTCTGCCAGCCACTCATGACATATAGTACTCTCCTCTCTACCTAAGCTCAGTATGCAAGTCCAACCATTTGGCCCTCTTGTTGCATTTGGATGGGCTCGATTTGCTTATTTGTCAGACCCTGCTTCCTTCTACTCTGGTGACATGAAGGTTGTCTTTTTTATTCTTTGTGTGGTGTGGATGTCACACATTTGTTTGTTATGCTACTCAAGTCACTCTGGTCAGACATTACATTCTTTTTACTCTGGTGATGTGAACATTGTCTATTCTTCTGTTGTCTTACTATATACATTGTGCTTTATTTTATGTACTACTTTATCTGCAGTATGAGCATCATGGGTCTCCAGAATCCTCCACCCTCCATGCACTGTGCTTGATCAATGCATGTCTCAATTCTGCAATGTCTGTCTCTGGAGATGGTCTGCTTCCCAGATTACTTCAGACACTGGCAGACACGTGGCCTGGGTTTTTGGGTTAGTTCATTAGCCCTCATTACACTGTACTTCTTCCTTGGCCATTCCAAAGTAACAAAAAGTACTAGCTACGCATTACTAGTGCTGGTGACTCCGAGTGGGACCAGTCTCGGTAGTAAGTGTTTTGGACTTTACATTGTCAGATTTCTGTATTACTACCGACCGGACTGCCATCCATCCTCGCTCAGTTCAACACTCCCCTCCTTTCCCACTCATTTACTGCTACTCCAACCACCCCTGTTAAGCTACTATCGTGAACATGAGCACTCAATTGGCCACCTCTCCTTCTCTTTTGCCAAATGTTCAAAGACTGTGGTAGCTTGAGTTTGAATTATGTTAAAATGTCACAAAGTGCTGATGTCGTTGTCAGATATTTGAGTCCATCCCCCTTCATGCCACTCTTCCAGGGCATGAACAATCTGAGCCATTAGCACTACTAGCTTAGTTGTCTTTTTTTTTGTAAAAGTACTTACAAATCTAACAGCCAGGCTGGCATCAGCAGTACTGCAAGCCATAGGAGGTATATATAGTGGCAGTGGTGGCGCAAACCCATGCTGAAGAACCTTGAGAACTTGAACGAGAATATTGTTGCCAAGGTAAAGTGATGACAAGATAGTGCCGTCATGTTTCAACCAAGATTGGGTGGCCAAGTTAGAATTGGATGATCATCGGACCTGGACACCAGAATGATAGTTGAAGAGTGTCATCAATGGCGTTAATCATTGGGATCAGGAGAATCTTGTTCTTGGTTTGAAGGAAGATAGAGTCAAACTTGAATAAAGAGTCCTCCAACTGGGTCCAATCAAAGTCTTCAAGGAGGGAGTGGTGAGAATGTGAAAGTGCATTCATGATCAATGTAATGGTCTGAGCTATTGCATCTTGTGCAAGGGTAGTAAGAAGAGAGAAAGATAATGTTTGAATGCCTGCTGCGGTGTGCACCTCAACTCCATTGGCAGCAAGGGAAAATCTGGAGTGCCGATGTTTCTGCTTGACAATTGGCCAAGACTTGAACCATATTGCCTTGATATGAGTGTAAGGTGTAGTGTGGCCATCGGCGTGGTCTGAGGCAAGGGGTCACACCCATTCTGTGTTTTCTTGTAAAAGCCTAACAATATTGATGACTTAGTTATCTATCATTTGATACAAAATCACTTCCAAGCACACTTACTGTATGAGATTGCCCTCAGATTCACTGGCTTCTGTGAACTCTGGCTGCAGGAGTATGTCCATGAGGGAATCTAGAGATCTAATGAGTGCATGTTTTCTTTAACTAATCACCAGTCTCTTACCACTAGGATCTACCTCTGTTTCTTCATTTTGAAGGTTGTCAGGAGTTTGTGGAGCACCAGTGTATACCTCCTCTTTGATTTCCTCTGCTGCCTCTTCAGACTCATGAACCTCTGGCGTATCTTCAACACAGCTGGTCCTGCTTAAATCCACAGTCTGTCTGAGAGAATTGTTCCACCAGTGTTCAGGTTGAAACAGTGTAAAAGTGTCCTTTCCTCCCAGTCTTGCATTATGCAGAAGAATAATGAAGAAAGTGTGCTGAAGTGCAGAATATTCCTTAGTGAGATCATTTGCACTTTGAAAACTCCTCTGGGAAGTAGGAATCCAAGGAATAGAGCGTAGTCCATCAAACATGCCCATCTACAACCTGATTTCAGGGAGTGTTTGACCAGGCAGATGAGAAGGTTGTGGAGCAACTGAAGTACGACCTTTGGATCACAGGGGCGAGCAGAGAAAAGGTATGTGTAAAGCATGATGGCAGCTCTCTTTTGCATGGTGGAAATTGACTGCCAAATGATCTGCAGGGATTTTATGGTTTGAAAGATCCTCTGGATCTCTGCGGGAGATTCCCCATTGGTAGGGATCTTGCCATGGCATTGTGCAACGTGAATACACCACAAAAGAATTTTGGTGATAGTGCGTGAATACACTATCAACTTGGACTCTTGTGGTTTGTGCAACTTGACCTTCATTCTGAGGATTGGTGAGCAGTCAATGCTGAAACTGGCGTACTAGGTGAAAAATACTCACCCTGCCATCAGAGCAATTACAACTTCATGACTTTGTGAATATTCAAACTGATTCTCATCAAGCAAATACCCAGAGATCAGTCTATTGATCACTAAAATAGCTTGGGAAAGGTGAGCCTCATCTCCTTTAAAGAAATTGAGTTGATTGAGTCTAGATACAGAAACGATGAGGCTTATGTCATTGGCTAAGATGTTTAACTCCTTGGGTTTGCTCAACCATCTGAGGTCTTCCAGAAAGCTGGCAGCGGGTGCCACCTCCACAGCCTTGGAAGGGAGCGAATGCTGAAACTCTGGGTTGCAGAAAGGGGCCGGTGGTGGAGCCCAGTCTGCCAGAAGTCTGATGACGATGGAAAAGTCAGGGTCATCTTTGGAATCCACCTTGTGGTATGGTGTCATAATGAAGCAAGCTATGAGTGAGGATGGATCAAATGTGATATGGCTATTTTTCTTATAGGGTTTTTTCAGTGAATTGTAGGAAAAGTTTTTTTGCTTTTGCTTCTCCTTCTGCAACCCCAAATGCAATTGGGTTCAAGGCACATGAATCCAGGATATGGTTCAATACCAGGAATGGGGTGGTCCATCTCTCTGGGGAAGGGGGCAAAAGAGGTTCCTTCGATAAGTCCGTGGGATAGCAGTATATGTATGCTCAGAAATCATCACCTGATGCCGCTTTATAATGGAAAAACACAGATTAGCCTAATTAGGCTTATGAACCTTCCTGGTGAGGTGGAACACAATGTCTTGAGGGCGCACGACACCATGACAAAGGTGGGAAATGAAACATGCAATTGTGGTGGGTGAATCATTGCAGGAAAAGCAATGATACTCTATGGAGAAAGCCGCTAGAATTTTGCATTGGCTAGTCTGAGGCCAAGGGAAGCTTTCATCTGACTTTGATACATGCCGGGATTGGCTGCAGGAGAATCGCTCAGTGATGATTGCAGCAGGTTGCTCAGCAGTGTTGGTGAGATGAGTACTGTAACCTTGCATATGTCACCAGCTGCTCTTGGCCAAGCACCTCCTCTTGTGGCCTCGAGCTGTGATATCTGGGAGCAAGGGATGAGTTGAGTCCAATTCTGAAGAAGCACCCCACATGAACGTATCACCATCTTCATCTGCAACTTTGCAGCTTTCATCTTCTGAACTGCCTTCAACTCGGCTGTCCGGGCTTTCTCCCTTATCTCCAAAAAGGCTATCCTTGCTGGTGTCAGAATATTCAGAACCTATGGAGGAAAAGTCAATTGTGATGATAATGATCTTCGTGCAGCAAAATTATTTGCCCTCTTCACTGGTTCCATGGGACTCTGTCTCTGAATAATGCTGTTTGTGGGAGGGGTGCCATGAAAAATCACGAGCAGAACAAAGCTCCTGGAATTTACCTGTTTGAGTATTAAAAATGGACTTTGATTCACTGCAGAGAAGAGCCCATCTAGAGCACACAGTACCATGAGTTGTGAAGACTGAGTTGTCTGTCTTGAACATGGGTATTAGCATGTTAAGATACTGACTCAGAATGAGGCACTGATTTCTTTGCACTCTGGATGCTTGATTGAGTGTGCTAATAATGCAAGTTCCCTGTGGATACTGTAAATGTGCCAAATCAAGATCTTGTACCAGTGGTAACAGACCTGACTTGCAGGGACGGGTATAATTTGGCTCCAGATCAGACGCAACATGGCGGAACCACCCCAGTATATTTCTATCGAAGTTATGATTAGTCACTGACTGCAATTGCCAAGTAAATAGTGGCATGGAATGATGACTACTACATAGTGGTCCAGACAAGTATATACCATGGACGCTCTGCATAAGCTGTTTCCATTAATAGCACTATACATGTGATCGACCTGGGCCTAGCCGGGCCTGGTGGCCTGGGCTTCAATTACTGGAAGTGGGACCCAGGCCAGAGCTTAGATCATTTATCAGCAGGGGGACACAGCAGGAGTGTCTTGGACTAATTGTAAACAATATTATTTAATCCCTGAGACTGACCATGACTAACCACAAGATCCTTCAGTTTGGTGATAGAAGTCAGGTTAGCTATAATGTGATGGGTTAAATTTGACGATAGAAGAGGAATGATCTACTGGAGTATGCATCTGTGGTTGGACTGGTGGTATGAGACAAGAGTTACACTGCACGTTCACAAAACTGGCAATACATATCCAACTAGACGGGCCAATTATCACAACCACAGTAATCAAGTGCTACAATACAAGTACCTGTGTGTCAACAAACAGTAGGACATGAATATAAACCTAAAAAAGCGATAACTCAAGTTGTTAGTGTCCAGAGTGCACATTGAGTGAGAAAGAGAAGTGAAATGACATTTATGTCATAGGAATGAAGCATAGAGAGGAAGAGAAACCGATCATGTGACATTCACATCACTGGTGAGTGCAAGAATCTGGGAAAGGAACAGCAGAGAGCAAAAAGACATACTAGATATTGATGTCCATGCCAACAAAGAAGCAACATTCACATCACAGAGAGTATATGTAGCTACTGGCTGCGCTCATGCTGTAGGAAGTGTTGTGCAGAAAGACATAGATATCATGGGATGGTGGTGATCAAGTTCAGGAATAAATTTCAAATCCTGTTTGTGCAGTTGAAACTCAGCTGCCACCAACAGGTCTGACCACATGTCTTACCATGTGTCAAATCACTGGTAATGGTAGTAAAAAGTCTGACTATACCTACCAATCACCTGCGACGAGTCTTGCAACAACTAGTAAAAAGTCTAACTACAACTATATTACATCCAAAGGGAGGGGTCATGAGGGTCTGTTGAGGCAGAAACGAACACAGGGGTCATATTAGCACAAGAAACAAGATGGCAGCATATATGATGCACTGTGTAAGGCTTCCAAGCCTTTCTTACCACACCCACAATTGATGATGAATGTGTGTGTGAAAAGTGCCATGTGATCAATGCTTGCATGTTGTATTGCAAAGTGAGTACTGTCAGTCTGTTTGTCACTCTTGGTTAACATTACTTCCAGGCCATGGAGAACATTGTTGAAGTGACTCCATGCCAGAAAGGAAAGGTAAGATTCAGCCACTATTGAGTCATGCTTATATAATCCATGGCAGTCCCGGCAGGGACAGACACAAATCTACTGAACCGAATGTGCTGTTTCTGGTCAGACTGATCTGGAACTCAATTTGATTCCTTTTCACCAATCAGCGCCTCTCACAACCTGGTTAACTATTAGGCGATGCGAATACACAGCAGAAGCAAGGGCAGAAGTACGTGGAATGAGTGCTGAGCCGTTCAACTTCAGAGCATCTTTGCAGATCGGCAGCCCAGGCCCTTGATTCCAGAATAACTTGAACAGGAAACCGACTTGGAGGGCAAGCATACAGTGGGAAGACCTCAAATTGGCATGAGTTCTCGGTTAAAGTTCAATTACTTACTGAGGTCTGTGCATATCCTTCACTGCCTGATCTCAAATAGTCCACTGATGAATATTCAAAAATGCACTTTAGCCCCCCAGGTTACCTCTATAAATCCACATTGTCAAGTTCTGACTTTCATTAGTAGTATCTTGAATATGCCAGATGCCAACATTCCTTGCAAAACTCCCTTTGTCCCCCATCCTGATGACGACGCGATGCTCTGGGAAGTGAAAAAGATCACTGTGGAAGCTGCCAATAAATACAAGGTCACCTGGGATGGCATAGATCCTGCCACTGGAAAGTCTTGGGAACTAAGCTGGGTTAGTAAATCAGACTGCACAGATCAGGCCATGGCCGGATGGGAGGTGAAGAAGAAAGGAGGTAAGGTAAAGTCAAAGCACGTGGGTAGTGGGAATACAAGAAGTAAGCTAGATGCTACATTTCTTGTGCTAGTGTTGCATTCTTATAACAATTTCTATTGAATGTATCAGCAGTTCCAGCAGCAAGCAACAGGCCAGGCCTGGTAAAAAGCAAAAATGGCAGCTATGAAGACACCTGGAAAGAAGACCAGCCCCAAGACATTAACGTGACATCTAAGATATGTGCACCCCAAATTCCACCTTGCACAGCCAATGTGCATCACTCACCAATTATTCAGTCACCATCCTTGCATAAAGATTGGACCACCCTGCAGCACAAAGTGCAATAAACTGGCTGATAGCGATGTATCTTCCTGCATGTGCATCCAGAAATCATCACAAGCCGTACCAAAGCTCTGCCTCTTGCCCAGGCCTCCAGCACCAAGTCCTCTCCAGCAGGTCCAATTCTCCTCTGCCAAGAAGAAGAAGAGAGTTCTAAGGATGATCTACATTGCTCCCAGAATGTACCACCTGTTTTCACTGCGATTGACCCAGATAGAAACAAGAGAGGGAATGATACTTCTGATGGTTCCCACCTGGCTCCATGTGGTCTCAAAAATCAAGAGATCCTGCTTACTTCCAAATCAACTGCAATGGAAACGGTAGAAGGAGCAAACAGCAACCTTGGTGTTTCATGAATGTCTTCTCCACCTACTCTGGCAAAGGTAGTTATTTCTGATCAACCCAATCCAATTCTGATATGATCACACCCAAACCTCTCCCTCTTCACTATCTTCATCACACCTCCTCCAGAGGTCAAAGAAATCAAAGAGCTGCAGTTTGGAATTAGCATGGCCTCAAACACTGCATTGAAACTTGCTCTAGAGGTAATGGAAATCTGTGACTTTTCATCGCAGTCCACTTCTGACATTGTTATTGCAGAATGCCCCACCCTCTAACCACTCAGCAACATAACATAAAGGAAATCAAACAACTTCAATGTGAGATTAGTATAGCTTCAAACATGGCATTGAAACTTGTGCTAGAGGCAATGGAAGTACTTGGAAGGGAATAGATCAGTCATGCAATTCGTTCTCTTCAACTCCTTATGGTCCTTAACAATGTCTTTGCTTTGGTAGATGTTGTATATTCTGGTACACACTTCAGTCATTGTGATTCCAAAAAAGTGCTGCAAATGTAGAAACAGGACTTGGAGCTATCACTTTGCCCAAGTATTTACAGAACTTGAGTGTAAGTCAGAGTTGCACATTTTGCTAATCCTAATGTATTTTGTTTCGGGCTCACCAAGGCATGTGCACAGTTGATGCGGAGCACGCAGAATCCACTCACGGTATGATGGTGTTTAGGTTTTCAAGGTGAGTTAGCTACCAGATGTTCCAGTGTTTGCACTCAGGTGGGCACCCAGCCTTACCACAATGACCAAATATCTGACCACAAATAGGACTAGTCTTACCACAAGTAACCATACTCTCACAACTGATGTTGTACGCAATCAGAAGACACCTGCTCAGTACAGTACAAATCTCAAAAAAATTGTATTGTGTGATACTTGTCATGCTCCAGGAATTATTTGCCACAGCAAAAGACATGAACAATCAGAAAATGGTTTGCCGGGCTGCAAAAAATTACGCTGTGCAGTATAGTATGAATGGTCTTGACTAAGGCTGGAGTAACCTAACACCTTGAGAATTTCTTGCACAATTTGCTTCATATGAGAGTGTCCCTGGATATTTCTGATGTCATGGTGTTTCAATTTGTACTTGTCAGCATCGAGCACCATTAAACAGAGAGCTGTGATAGATGTATGATTCAATTCTCAAACACCATTAACTATCAATAAACTTGGATATGAAGTAAAACCTACCACACTCAGGATCCATCTGGGATTCACCTATGACCATGTGTATGAGGGTCTCCAATGCATGATGGTGAACTTGGTTTGTTAGTTCATTGTTGTGCTTGACATCAAAATAACGCTCTATTTCAATCAAATGGTAGCAATCGTAAGAATAAAAATGACCGCCTGTGGCAAAGGAAGCCACAGGGATATAGACAGAATGGACTTGAGAAGGAGGTTGAATACTTCACATGTATTGTTTAGCGAGGTAAGTATACCAGAAAGTAAGAAAAGAGCAAGGATGTACAGAAGATCACCGGGATACAGATAGACTGTTTCAGCTAACATGTCTGGATGTATAGCCTGGTCTGGATTGCAGACATCATACTCAATAGTAAGCAACTGCTCATGGGATGCAGTTGGATTGTGGTGGAAGTATAACATCCACATTTGAACACCGGACATGACTAGCACATAGGTCGCATTGCTGTCAGCATCATGGTGAGAGTATGTAGCGGTACCAGCATGGTGTGCCAGACACCAAGACTGGAGGGCTAGATTGTCTGATGATACCTTGTGCTTCTAAAGGAATGTTGCACTGAGTCTGATTCCATCCAACCGTTAAACCGTCATCAAGCAAGCTTAATAACTGGTTCAATACGTGAATGATATTGTTTGCAAGGTGTGCACTGGAGAGCTTTCGGAATCATGCATTGCGCAAGCAGGATATCTAGTACAAATTGACATTGGGATGGGTTGTTCAACCTGGCAATGAGATTGGACATGGTACCCTTGACATGAGGGTGTCCAAAATTTTCTGCATGGCGCATGGTATCTACAAAGACATGAGATGTCAAGTGACACGATGAAATAAATAAGTATAAATACCATGTATATCCAACAACATGTTGGGTGAAATACTGAAACTTCAATACTCAAAGTCGCGGACCACTGCGGAGCGACCTAACCCAATACTCTTGCATATAGCCAGGATGAGATTGTAGTCATCATCATGCAATTGCTTGTCCAGAAAATTGATGGATGTATTGACTGCCTGGAATGCCTTCAGGGTAGGAGGCAACAGCACAAACATGGGCAGCATTGAACTCAAGATAATTCCAACCATTCTGAACGAGTGTGGGCTTCACTGTCTGGAGACCACCAGGCCACTGCATGATCTGCACAGACTGATCAACTTGTATTCTGCAGACGCTGGAAATGTGATCATGTGAATGAATAGAAGGTGTCATTGGGAAGGAGGTGGTGTCAATGTGGAGGAATCACAATGCACATCATTGTGCCCTTGTCGCAAAGAGGGGCCCTGGTCTGGCTTGTGTGTCAATTGCGAGAGTCACAGAAGGTTGGGGTTAAGATGGGAGTTGCTGCTGCAAAAGCAGAGGATCAATAGGAATATCTGTTGATGCATCACCACTGGATGTGGAAGGCTGTGGCAGAGAAACGTCCATGCATAAAGATTGCCTGATTGGCACTGCTTTTCTTTGTACCAATTGTATGCTTCTTGGTCTCTGAGAAAAAATGTAAGGGCTGTGGCAAGAACATCAAAGGACTTGCTTTTTCAATTTGTCCATCCTCCTGGTGTAGTACCTTTGGTTAATCTTGGCATGTGAAAACTTGACAGGTGCCTGATAAGAAACATCAAGGAAGTGGTAGAAGACATTAACATTCAGCACTAACCATTCTGTATACCGGTGAGAAGAGCATCAGGCAAAATGGTAGTTACAAGTTGAAGTGTTTGTGATACATCAGGAAATTGACCATTTGCTTATCACCCTTAAATGTACTTATTTCACTTCTTTTCCTTTTGCTAAATTTCAAAAATGTCAGAGTGTGTGAGATTAGCATGCTCTGACATTTTTAAAATTCAGCAAAAGGAAAACACATCCATTGCGTGGTAAATAAGTACATTTAAGGGTGAATAAGGGTGAATAAGCAAATGGTCATTTTCCTGATTAGTAAGAGAGCCAGGCATGGTCAGACAGCTGCCGAGATAATGGTAATACTGAAGAATCACCTTGCTTGCAAAGCAAGATCAATGGTTGTGCATGAAATGACAAATTGGTCATTCACAGGGGTCGCAAACTGGAGGTTGAGCGGGTGAACCCTCCCAAGGGGTAGATTAGTATGTGTAGATACTAGATTTATATGGTAAGTCATGGCTTGCCACTTATCATTTCTTCTCTCACCACCCACCAGCACCATTCCGCCTCATCAGGTGAACATCAATATAAGGTGATGCCTGCAAGCACAGGCAAGCATCGGCGCAAACAGTACACATGAGGTTGTGAGGATGCGCCATGTAAGGAGGGGAGGATGGACAGCGGAAAAATGACAGGGTTGCGAGGACACACTGTCAGTAGTGAGCTGCCTGCAAGTGCAGGCAAGCATTGGCGAACAGTACACATGGGGTTGCAAGGACACGCCATGTAAGGAGGATTGAGAAGAAGAGACTGGCAGCAAACTGCCAAACATGTGAAACAACCAAGCAAAGCGCTAGGGGCGACTTCAGGTTATCACTAAAAGATCAACTAGAGAAAGGAGGAGGAAGAACTGAGTCCTGCTTTGAGTGGGAAAACCCAAGAGAACTAGACTGGGGATGCCAGTACTAGCCTTGGGGTTTATATAGCATACTACGGTATGTACATGTTTGTATCGGATCTACCGATGTAGGGCATAGGGTATGGCATGAGGTAGCGGAGATTAAGAACATGTGTTAGTGCATGAGGTGGAATGGAAGAGAAGCATGAACATGCTGCAACAGCAAGCTGTGGCAGAATGGAAGAAGCGGAAATGAAAAGAAGAGGTGCACAGCACGGAGATGAACGTGGGAACAATATAACCATATATGGTCCATTGCAACTGGTGCAGTGTGTATCCTGTGACTGACGAACTAGTCTGCACAGTTGAATGGAAATAAAGGGGTCATGTGATCTGGTCACGTGATCTAGAAAAGATCAAGGAAACGACTAAGTGTGAATTGAGCATGTGGCGTTGTTACCGATCGTAACAACATGTATACTCAGCGGAGTTGAAAGTGGAGCCTATTGGCTGCATCTGTTTGCCCAGCATTTGCTGCAATGACACCCAGCATCGCCATATCACTGGCAAATTGGTCATGCGCAGGGGTTGGAGCAAGCTGAGAAGCTTCCAAGGGCTTGCCGGTCAGAGTTAGGATTTCATCAAAAAATGGCAGTGTACACTTTACTACACTTTCTATGTACAGACCCTAACCATATGACCAAACTTGCTTGGACCTGCCATTTTGCCAAGTCGGAGTGTTGAGATTCATGGTATTTCATATTCTGATCTTCTGATCCGCCATGTCACATGTGGTTCTGATGGACGTGTGATCATGATTAACACTATTCATACTTCTTATTTTGATATAGCTTCTAGACCATGATGTCACATATGATGTCATGCTTAGTGGACGCTTACTGATCAGCCCCACTATTTCCAATAGGCTTACTGATCAGCTCCATCTATTACCAATACTTTAGTAATAGAGTTTAGCTATACTTAGCTATACCCTTTGCCCAGGGTCAAGGGCATTACTACTTACAGGTACCTTACACAGCCTCCCTGTAACCTATATAAGTGACGCACTTATGGCTTAGTCTCTATCGCAGAAACCAGGACATTCACCCACATCCTTTCTGCCCTCACACCTTGAGCACCTCCTAGTCAACTGCCCAGTTACCTGCCCATTTGACTACTCAAGAGCTCTATCTCAACCTGTCCTGTGAGTTTCTCCCACAGGAGATTACCTTCCCTTCTTGTCCTTGCATAATGGAGTTCCTTTGAACTTCATTATGGAGTTGGAAATTGAAAGATAGGTCGACCAATTGACCCCTGCGCATGACAGTGCTCCCTCTGTCTTTCCATAAAGTTCAGTTCTCAGTCTTAAGCATCTGTAATGGTCCGCACAAAACAAACCACAAAGAAATTGACCGGTGGAACTGCCCCCTGCATTGTACTGAACAACAGTGGCACTACTACACCTCCTGTTGGACCTACAACAATTCTGGCGGCCAACTCCAGTCCACCTGAGCCCACCCCAGAGCCACAATCTGAGCAACTGAGAACTGACATTGAACC
Source organism: Gastroboletus turbinatus (assembly GCA_038090655.1). Classification (NCBI taxonomy): domain Eukaryota; kingdom Fungi; phylum Basidiomycota; class Agaricomycetes; order Boletales; family Boletaceae; genus Gastroboletus; species Gastroboletus turbinatus. The sequence continues at coordinate 21,849 of JBBPND010000120.1, forward strand.
TGCTGCCCGCCCCTGCCTCAAGGCACTATTTTTATTGGGGAGATATGAGAAACCTTTTGATGAAAACAACAATGTGTGTGCCCTCCCATTCATGCTTGCTGTATATCTCATTATATTGCTACTAAGTTTTGTCATATGTGTGCGGACAGTGGTGACCTATGGAGATGCAACCTTTGTGTGTGCTCCAAATGCAAGAAGTGCATTGTCATCCCACTAGAGTACACCACACTTGTGGAGCACAGAGATGTCAAGTATCTTTGTCTCTCCTGCCACCTGATGGATGACGTCAAGACAAAGACAGTCATATCATACAGGGTAAGTACATTCTACTAAATCTAGGTTATTCTCAGAGTTTGATCTTATATTACAAGCCTTCTATTGGGACAGGAACCCCATGCTCTCCCAACTGCTGCAAGTTATTGGCCGCTTTGAGTTATCACCAAAGTCGTTCATTCAAGCACCCACCACCTTCATTCTTCACCTCCAACTGAATCTGATCAACATGCTACATGATTTTCCTTCAGCCATATTTCATCAAAACTGGCAGACTATTGATGCAAGACCTGTTGTTTGATTTGGGAAGTGAGGGGAAGTGAAGGGCATACTCAAAGAATGCCACTCAAATAGTGTGGAATGTGATGATCATTGCGATACCCATGCACACCAATGATGATCGGGGCAATCTCTTTGCTGGCCATGAGGGTGACAAAGAAATAGCTGCTGCTATTGAGGATGTGAGCCAACTAATTCTTCAGTTAAGCCTTTTCTTATGTGTTGTTGGAAGTTCTTCGATGTACTACTTGAGCCATTCGGGGCCATCACCCGGAATGCGTTTCTATATATGCTCAGTTGTGGATGATATGTTTGCCACTCTGAGAGTTGTGGTCAATTTGCGCAGGCTGTTGGAAGGTATGTTGATTGGTGTTCGCCATTGCAACAACAGCACTGATTGTATCAACTGCAGACACAGCTTTGCAGCATCTATCACCTTTGATGCTCAATGCTTCCATCCTTTCACTGCATGGGCTTTTCTCGTGTCCTTGACTGAGCTTGTGATCCTTCAAGGCCACCTGTTGGCTGATGCTGTTCTGGTTGCTCTGGGTGAATCAAGCAGTCTCGATCGCCACTCCGGTGTTTACATCCTACTCCTCTCTCAAGACCACAAGTTCATTCACATCACAAGGTATTTGTGGGCCCACCACAATTATCGACCATGGGGTCAGGATATTCCTGTACAGTGTCTGAAATATGGTGCCCCACAGGAAAAGTGGCATTGAACTGTCATCCGCAGGGGGTACCAATTCAAGTGCTGAAACTCTCACTGTCAGGGTGGCAAGAAGCAACAGGGTCCACATATGTTTGATGTGAAGAAACTGAAGCGCATAGTAATTCTTCCACATGGCAAGACCGAGGCGTTGGCCTGGATGAGGAAGTACTTATGCTCTACCATTGTCAGGGGTGCTGCTTCAGTGGTTGTATAGATCCTGCATGCTTCTTCATAGCAGAGTTGAATGCTTCATTCATCCGTGAGATATAGTACCAGCCATATATGATTGTACTGGTGGGCAAGGTTGCAGGGCCAGAAGCAGATCCTGTGGAGATGACATCGAGACATTGATCATACTCTTTACAGCGTTAGTTAATGTTGATCTGGAGAATAGAGCTTGGGTTACGCAGATAAGAAGGTTAGTTACAAACCACAAGCACTGCAACAAATATCCAGAAACTGGTGGACACTGAGCCCATTCTAAGGATGGATTCAAGCTGGATTTCTTGAACCCTCGATCAACCTATAAGCAGGATGGAGTTCCGATGGTAGACATCTTGGATGAAGGGGTTTTTTCCTTGAATATTGCACAATGGGTTTGAGGATTGGACATGCTGATCTGCACCAAACTAGTTAGATGCATGGTCTGAGCAATCCACTACCTGAAAACAAGAAATTCTACCACTTGCTGCGGTTGGAATCTTCCAATACTTTAGGGCCAAATGACCTTATTATGAACTACCTTTTCCCAAAATTTCTTAATATTTCACCACAAAAATGGGGAGAAATTAAATATCTCGCCCAAACCATAGCTCTGTTACTATCTATTAGTCCATGGCTAATAAATCTCTAAATACTATGTATATAGCTAAGTGCCAGTGAGACTAAACAATCTGGTAACCATGCCCTGCATAGCCATGCATAGCATGACCTCATTCTGACACAGCCTTAGTTGCTAAGGAGCAACTTGATTATAAAGCACAGGATTGGGCTTGGTAATCATTGACTTGGCATTTATAAGCAATCTCTTGGCATTAGTCAGTAATCTCTTGGCAGTTGTAAGCAGCCAACTCTTCTGATTGGCTAGCACAGCCACTGTATTTATGTATATAAGAAGAGGTGTTCAGGCCACCCAGAGAAAAATATTCCACCTAGGAAGCATTCCACCTGAGACAATATGAGAGTGACTCCCTTTTCAGGGCAACTAAAAGGAATAAATCCCCAACAACCCATTCTACCAGTACCTCAAGCAACCCCTCCTACCCACTGACTATCCACCTCAAGGGATAAGTGATACTACAGTCTGGTACACCTGAACAAACATCTCCTTAGTTGCGCAGCTTGGATCCTCCTAGGCATGCTTTCAATCAAATTCTGACACACCTCTGGATCTATATTATTCCACCACTCTATCCCAAACCTCCCATATTCCTTTGGCCTGTCTTGGATATTTGGCAAGCTCTTTTTTAATATAATGCCAGAGATGTTCAATAGGATCTGGAGATTGTGGAGGGGAATCAAGGACATTGATGTCATTGTCTTCCATCCACTTCTTGGCCTTTTTGGAGGTGTGTTTGGGGTCATTGTCCTGTTGAAAGATAACATCCTCTGGAGAAATTCCAGATTCCTCCAAGCTGGGAAGCAAGTTGTCCTCCAAAATGTCCACATATTGGTTGGCATCCATCCTCCCCTCAACCTCTGCAAGGTGCCCAACACCTTCCCAACCCATACACCCCCATACCATGATATTTCCTCCTCCAAATTTC
>JBBPND010000121.1:0-24875 GCA_038090655.1 Gastroboletus turbinatus
CCATAAGCATGGACTTCAGCACATGCCAATCCATCCCAACTTCCCACCCCCACTCCTGCTCTGTGTCACTCCATCTACAGATTTGAAAAGCCTGCACTCCAGCAGACAGAAGAGCTGATGGCTGGTGGAATGGCATCTCAGGTAAGGTGGCAAGTTACTGTCCATGTATTTCACTCACTTAAGGCTTCTCCTCCAGATCACCCAGGCACCTGATTATGGCCCTACTGGTACTACTCCAACAGCTGGCATAGTGTTATCCAGTTATGAAGATAAGGTGGTAGGTGGTTTTATAGATGATGGAGTGGCCTATGAGCTTGAGCCTAAGGTTTATCCTGAATGAGGTAACAATGGGCTTAAGGTAGTGGATGAATACCCTGTGAATGAGGGATACTGACTCAAGAACAGGATGTTACTAAAGCCATCCATGCATCCAATGTCAGTGTATGAGAGCAGCCAATGATAATCCAGGTGGGCATAGATCTCATTTCCCATTTCTATTAAGTTGTAGTAGGCTGAATATGCCCTGGCTTTAGCCACATTCTCTGAAGGCTCTCCTGCCTTGCAAGATACCTCTGAAACCAATGAAGCTGACAGTTTGGTAAGCAGAAGGCCTTCATCCATCTACCTTGGACAAATGTTTATTATGAGATTTTAAATTACTGTACCATTTACTTCTCTGGGGATCCTTTGTGTCAACTCCCAAGTTTGAACAGCTCAAAGGAGTCAATGTATTGTATCAAGAGAATCTAAAGGTTTTTGTTTGCTTGGACTGTAACTGCATAGTCTATTTGAACCATCTAGTCAGGCACTTGTCCTCAAAGAACTGCAGGGTTGTGACACTAGTGGTGGTAGCACCAGGGCCAGATATGATCTCTGTAGGCTGTTACATTCTCATCAATTTGGATAGTGATGAGCCATTTGTGATGGGCTCCTGAAGAAGCAGGCTGAAGCAGTTCAGTGACCATACACAAACATACAATATGTCCATCAATCAATTGCTGGTCACTAAACAGGCCTATCTCTTTTGGGTCTAGGAATTATTGTGTCATATTCCCACAGAACAAAAACCAAAGGTCACTTTTAACAATTATTCTAATGCAGTACTTTAGGATGTAAAATGGTTTTGTTTTCTTGGCAAAGTCTCACTGTGTCTGTCATCCAATTCATGATTATATGTAGCTTTGCATTTCCAGAAGAGCCTCCTGCATTTCTTGGGTTCAACATCCAACTCATCCAACACACAGTGGTGTTCCTCCTCTAATGAAAGAAAGGGGGACAATAAATTTGACTCGTTGAAAAGGTAAAGATGAGAATGTACATATGGAGGCCACAACCATTCCCTACACCACCCATGTACTTGTCTTCATTGTTGGGAAGGTCTTTGAGATTACTCAATAACTGGAACTCTTTGTTGGGGGCCTCCTCAGGGTTTATGGACTCTAGGATCAGTGGAACTTCGGCATGCTGCTGCAGTGCCCTGAGAATATTGAGGTAGATCGTCCACATTGAGCTGCATTCAAGGGCAGGGCAGTAAAGGGCATTATAGCATCCTTCAATAAAGGTGCTGAGGGACTGAGAGTCAAGGTCGAAAACAGGGTGTACTGGGTTGATGTAGAGACCATGGACTTCATCAATAGCAGTGCATTGGATTGTAACCTGTCTGTAAATGAGTAATAGCTTGTTCAACTTTGATGAGTAAAATGTACCTTGAAATTGAGGGTGCCATAATTGCCAGGAGACAGGAATATAAGCTCAGGCATCCCATGAGGGAGTATCTTGATGAGGGGTGTCAGTGGTGATTAAGTGGCACATGGTGGATCAAACTGACCTTGTTACGATCATGCTGCTTCAGCGAATGATTTACACAGTGTTGGTGGCTGTCGAGCTTGGCCTGGATCCAGGGAATAAACAACCAGCAAAACAGCATACTATAGTATGATCTTTAGCTCAATACAGTGAGTAGATATGTTGCACCACATACAGCTGGAGCGTGTTATCAGGATCATACCAACTGTTGTCTACCCCTTGTTGTAGAATGGTCTCAAAGCTGGGTGTGAAACATTGTCGCAACTGCAACCAGGCAATCTTAGGCATAATGTTCTTCTTCACACGCATCCAGCAGTGTTGGACAAACCCACGCAAGGATGGATCGTGCATCTGACGAAGCATCATTTGAGCATTGGCAACACTGAAGTTTTCAGTACCTGGATCGCTTTGCATGACAAGCAGAATAACTAGAGAACATTAGTGCTGCAATGGAGACCAAATGTATGATGTACTTACATCCAAGTTGTTCAACAGTTTCAAGATAATATGACAGGATTAGCTGGGGGTTTCGGTTCGAATGCCACACCTTCATCCACATGATGCGACCAGAAAATGGCTCAATGCTGGTGTGCAAGGCCAACCCAAAATGCAGCCACTTGTCGTGTTGATCAATGGCCCAGATGTCATTGACACCTGCAGCCCAAAACCGACGACGATGGAGCCAATTGGCCTTGCACTGACGAACAAGCTCTGGTTTGTATGTATGGAAGTAGTCCTGGACAACACTCCTGGAACAAATATTTAGTCAAGTCATGGGGAAATAGTGTGTGCTTACCGTGTGACACTCATGCCATGTTCATGGAACAGTAGGCTCACCATTTTGCGTGCACCAGCTATGAGATACATTGTTTGTAGCTGTTGCATTGTTTCACAGATTGACTCTTGAGTATGTTTTTGCTGGCATGTGCAATGTAAGCCGAGTTCTTTGCAGATTTCAGTGAACTTTGTTAGCCTGCATGTTAAATGAGGTCAATTGAGCACCAACATCAGAGACAGACTTGGTCACACTTACCCAATTTCATAATGATCTGTGTCAATGTGCTTTCGGAGTTCTTGAATGATTTGTTGGTCTGTAAGATGAGCCACCCAATATTTCTTAATGAGAGGCTTGATTTGCTCGAGTGGGGCTGAGATCCTGTCAGTCAGGTATCACCAGAGTGATGTATGAATAGCACATGGGTAGGGTTCCATTGGTTAGGCATTGTCGGAGTGAGATGAGCTGTGGGTGTCACTGATTATAAGGTTGAGAGGTGCTAGTTCAGAATTTTGGAGCATGACCTACTTGGCAGGCATTCACCCCAAATGACCCACAGGCCACACAACTGCTGTGCAGCTGTGAGTTCTGCACTCACCTCTACTGGTGCGCTTATCCAATTCAGATGTGTGAGTTATCTCACAACCTCAAACCTTATCATGGCATCTTGAAGCTTGTAAGTTCTGCACTCTTCCACCATTGCCAGATGGCCAGGCTTATCAGAAGGGCCTAAAAACCTCTCAGTGAATCTGCTCGGCTTCAGTTGCATCTCATCATGACTCATCTGAAGTAGCGGTATGGCCATGTGGCAGCAGTATGGTGGCAGCTCAACCCTTCTCAATTTGACCTACCCTCCAGCTTGTGGAGGTGTCTAGCTCTAGTAGGCTGCCTCTTAAATCAGTGAGTTCTACTTGACACATGTTGTTCATATGATTCACTGTAGACCAACCATCTAGGAATTTCTTTTTTGTCTGTTATGTTTGGATGCACCATGGTGATGGGTGCCTTCAAGGCTTTTCATTACCCTCTTAGTGGTCCTTGCACCTCTCAGCACCTCTCAACAATAATTTTGAAGGAACCTAAGACACGAGGTAAGTGACACAGCCTCTGGATGAAACTGGCTAAGATTGCTAGCTACCTAAGACACGAGGTAAGTGACTAGAGTAGCTGTCAGCAATCTACAAGAGGATCTAGGGGTGGATGCATACCTCAGCCTCTGGATGAAACTGGCTGAGGATGTCCACCCCAAGGATGAGCAATGTGAACTACAAGTCACATGCTATGCCAAACAATGAACAACGACAATACTTGGTGACATGCTGCAATATAACAAGTATAAGAGAATAATGTAAATGGTGTCAAGATAATGTACAAGATAATGTATCAGTGGTGCAATGTCACAATGCATGAATGTACGAGTGAGTCCAACAAATCTGACTGGCACCAAGATTCTGGGTGATGGGCACCTTCAAAGTTTTCGTGTCAAATCATCAACGTGTCAGGTTGGATTAGGATAAGGCTCCTTCTTATGTTTGTCAATAAACAGCCAACAATATTCTGACTGGCACCAAGATTCTGGGTGATGGGTGCCTTCAAGGTTTTTCATTACCCTCTCAGTGGTCCTTGCACATCTCAGCAACTCTGGTGTCTATCAGTGACGACCTCGTGCAGCACCTTTCAGTAACCCTCAGGTCACCTTTTTGCTTTGTATTAGTGGTCATTTTTGGGTGCACATGAGGTACTGTATATAAGCTCACGCTCTGCTCATTATTGTTGTCACTGGCTTATTCTTTTCAAGTCGCCCTATTTTATTCTGTTCTCAAATGACATACTTCAATCCCATCCTCGTCTCTAAGTTTACCAGGGACCCTGTTGCTGAACAGGATAGTATTTGTCAGTGCATCTCGTGCCAAGCCACTGTACCCAAGGGTCACCCATACATCTACATCGGCAGGAAAGATGGGAAGCCCAGCCGCTATTATTGTGCTGCATGCTACCAGCGTGCTGAGACCAACCAACCACCATTATGCTGTCTCGAGGTAAGGCTGTTCAGGATTATTAGTGTTATAAAATCTAACACTTTCATAGATGGTCCTGATCCTGACATTATATGCCATTCCATAAGTGCTGTGCAATCCAGAGGTACAGCACTTTCGTCCTATCTTGTGAAAACCATGCTAATATATGTATCTTGTACAGCCTCCATAAACCTGCCTGCTGTCATCCTGATCAATCCAGGTGCTGCAGGTTCATCCCATGCTGCAGTTGCCATGCCACCACCACCTCTGCCCCCAGCAAGACAGAGTCGAGGTCCCAGTGTCATCATTCCATCTGCTGCATGGCAGAAACCTGCTATTGTTGGGGGACATGCTCATCCCATGGCCCTTCCACCCAACACCATCAGATATAGCCCAAACCACCAAATGTACCCTTTCAAACATGACCACTGGGCACGGCTGACCTATGTGACCCCACCGGCTGAGACAATCACCTTGGAGATCTCAGCATTATATGAGAGTGGTAAAAGGGGTCGTCTTCATGGGATTGCATTTGGTGTAAATGTTTCTTATCTTCTTTTATGACTGCACAGACTGATGATTATCCATAGAATATCTGTGAGGGGATGAAAGATATTGATGCCTGTTTGACTGCATCTGAACTCAGGGTCCTCACTCTCAATACAATCACTCCATGTATTCTTGCCTTCTGTCATCAGTTTCCTTGGCGAACCAAGGAATTTATTGTTTGCGACAAGTCCTGAGTCAACCTTGCCAAGTATTCTGAGCCCCACCTCCCATACTTTTATGGTAGCTGCCTCCATCCCAGCAACCAAAAAGGTGCAAAGGGGCCAATCTTCAAGACCCGGGTGTGCTCACTCAACATCATTGTTCCACAAGCTCAATGGTTGGAATATCAGACTTTTATGGAGAAGTTGGAGACTGACACAAGCATTACCAAATTGGCCTGCCATCACACTTCAGGAGTTTCCCCTAATCCATCATTCTGTACATCCACACCTCCACCTGGACCTTCCTCTCGTGTATGCTCGCCTATGCCCCCACTGTCTCCCCAGCAAGGCTCACCTGAACTTTCCCCACTCTTCTTGTCCAAGCAGGCTGAACAACCACTAGCCAAGGTTGTGCCTGGTGACTCTGCACTTTCATCCAAGCGTACACACTGTTACACTAGTTGCATAGTAACTAGTCAAGTGTAGGCTTTTAAGTGTAGCCTACAGACACTCAGGTGGTCTCACTATCCAATCTATCCCTTGTGCGCACACAGGGAGCTCGAGGGACTCGTGGTGACTAGAAACAACGCTGATGATTGCGTAGAACTAGCTGGAGACTACTGTACATGGCGACTAGTTATTTATACTAAGGTGGAGTGAGCACAGACCCACTATGTCATAGTAGGTCCTAGGGTCTACCTAGTCAATGTGAGTCACCCCTGGGTCGAGGGGATAGAGATGACGTAGTATGTCATCTAGAAAGGGAAGTTGTCCGAAAGGAATTGATAATGCCATGCTTCAAATGAAGCGTGGGAAGAAGCGAACAGACGAACCCCCTATGCAAACCGATGAACCCCCTGATGAACACTTGGAGCATGGGAAAGTCGCACTGTTTGTGGGAAAGTTACAAGAAAGAAAGAGATAGGTGAAAGGAAGCTATAACTCAAATAGAAGGTCATCTATGTAGATTGAGGTAGTGTTTGCCTCTATTGTGGCAAGCACTTGGAAGGTGTCAGGGGCCCTGTATGATGAAGGAAAAAGAGAATAGGGGTCTGACGATAAGAAAACTGTAACACACACCACCACTGTGCCAGCATCTCAAGCATCACAACCAGGTCACCACCTGCAAAGAAGTTGGTGTTAGCAATCCAAAACCAATAAGGACTTCAGTCACTTCACACAAGGCTTGCTTAGAGCAAAAGTAGAGCACAAGGACATTGGGGAATTCCAACAAGAACTTGACTGAGTTCTTGTGGTATGGATTCAAGATATATATATATAGTCCTACTGTTTGTACTTACTGTATTATGGCTTGGTCCGTGCTAGCTGCTTAGGGCAGGCTCTTAGGATACAGGGTATGATGTCATAGATATCATAGATCGTTCTAGAAGGGTCTAGACGACGGAGATTAATAAAATGAGGTGAACACATGTAATGGGTCTAGGCCACATTCACACAGTCATGTGCAGTCACGTGATTAGAAAAGAGAAGAAATCACGTGATATGTCATGTGATTAAACACATGTAAGGTCACGTGATGTGAAGAACTAAGGTAAACCCTAGGTTAGGGTTAGGGTTTGTAGCAGTTGATATCAAACACAGAGCTCTACTCCTCTAATCAAAAGGATCTAAAAGAAGCATTGAAATCCAGTGGTGCCGCAGCACTAAAGTAAGTCTGTGTTTTGAGTTTGATATCCTTAGTGTCCTAATATTGGCTCTAGTTTTGAAACAGGTCACCCAGCTCGTTGATTTCCACTTGATTCCTACTCTGCCACTCCAAGATCTTGAAACCTCAGCATCAAGCATTTGGCATCAACTCAGCAGAGCTATACCCTGGCTAAATTAGAGTCAACATGAATCCCATGACCCTCATTGGAGTCAGAGCATTTAAAACAGCTCAAGCTGGACAGCTCATCCTCTCATCTCCTTCAGCTTCTGGCCTTGGCTCACAACTTTGTCAGAATATTGTTGTGAAGCAACCATATGTTAGGCATGAGAATCCAGAGGGCAAACTGCCTTTCCCCCACTACACAATTTCAGACAAGCTCGAAAAGCTTTTCCACAAAGTGAATGTGCTATATTGGGTGAAAGCACTGATGAACATGACTTATGGTTTTATTGACCATGCTCTTGCTGTAAGCATCAAACCACCATCCTTCAACATCCCCCACTTGCACTTCATCGAGGCTGGCCTAGCTCTCAGCTATGCCAATACATCAGGTGGAGGTGGGCCCAGGTCAACGAGCTGCAAGGCTGGCTCTGTGAGCACTGCATACCTTGTTGAAGAGATGATTCCACTGGCAGACACTGAATCCTTTGTGAGGTTTGTTCACAATGGAACATGTCTGCCCCTTCTACAACCTGACGAGCCTGGATATGCCATCACTGAGTTTCTGGCATTCACACAGCATGTTCAGTACGTCAAGACCTGTGGCCTTGCATACATCTCAGATTATCAAGGTAACATACAGATATGATTCCATTCATCAATAGTACTAATGTCTCTTTAGGCAGTACTTCTCTTTTGACAGACCCACAGATTCTTACTTATCCATAAGCTCAGTTATCTATGAATTCTCAGTGTTTTGTTAACCAAAGCAAATTATGCAGTTCTGTTTGCGAAGGTATTGATATTTTCTGCAAAGGAAATGTGGAAAGGGGGGTTGAGGAGTTTGAGAAACAGCACATTTGCAATGTGTATTGCAAGTGGCCGGGATTCAAACTCCCTGAATTCCAGAGCGACAGGCCTGAGTACTAGGTTTTGGCCTTACTCCAAGACTTGCAAGTTTGGTATTCCTTGGAATCTTGTCCTTTTTGCTTCAAACCAAGCTGGTGACTTGCATGGATATTTCTACTATATATCTGCTACTTGGTAGTATTCGACACTCATCATTCCTAACATTTTGCCTCTTGACTATGACCACACAATCTGCTATACAATATAATTTGGAAGTGGCAACTAAATAATGTAGGGTGCTCGAGGTCCCATTTTCACTTCCTTCCAAATCCAGATTTGCATGTGACGAATCCTATGATTCAAAAGAGCACAGTTGTCTGGCTTTCCATACTTTACACTTTGTACAACTGTACTGATTAACTAGGCATGATCTCATTCATGGTGTTTAAGTCATCCACCAGAGATGAACCACCAATGCCACCAATGTTGGGGGCAGTGGAGGCAGGGGTAGGGGCAAAGGCAGGGGAAACAGAGGTGGTGCGAGCAGGGGCAGGAGATGTCACAGATGATGCTTGCTTACCACATGTTCATAGTATGGTCAATGCGCAAGTGCCTGTCTACATCTACTGGGTTACTTGTGACCAGTTTTGTAAGCAGTACCATTGGCCAGTGTTTAAACCTGTGGCAGGGAGCATGTGTGATGCTGAATGGATCAATGTGAACTGCTATCCATCCCCAGCACCCCTCACAAGTGCCATTGACATTTCTGGTGGTTTATCTACTTCTATTGGCATTCCCCCTTCTATGCAGCATCCATCTACTTATACTAGTGTCCCTCTCTGTGCAGCAGCCCTTTGTAGGTGGCCCTGTTCATGTCACTCCACCACCTGTCAAGGAAAGCAGTCAGAGATCCAGAGAGACATGGAAGGAAATTTTCACATGGCAGTCCCTGGGGCACCCAGCCATTCTGGCAAAAGAGACACCTGCAGCCAAATAAGGAGAGAGACTTCAACACCAGGAGGAATTGGTGGAATGAAGAAGGTGAGGAAGCAGTGAGGAAGAGCACCACTGCAAGCACTGATGAACTGACAGTGATGGTGATCTTGAATACCAATGATAATTGTCGCCAATAAATGGACAACCAAGATGACAGGCCTAGTAAGACACTACCCATGATATACCATGGACAGTGGAGAAGACTCTTCCCAGTGTTCAACACCCAGAAGTAGGGACTCATGGGACTTGATGGTCAGGAGCAGCTGCAGTTTGGTGGTGACAATGCCACAAGAGTGCTGGATTAGGTAAGTGTGTGGATGCATGATCAAACAAGCTGCTGGATGGGAATGACACCAAAAGGGTGCTATATTAGGTAAGCATGTGATGTGTGATCAAACAATTGCAAGCTGCTTCTCTAGATCTTCCCCTGCCTCACTCCTTGCCTCACTCCTCATCCACTGTCCATGGTTTACTATGGATGGTTTCCCCTCCTCACTGCCCATGGTATACCCCTGGACTTATTGTTTGCTTTTCTCCACTCACTGGTGTTGAACACTGGGGAGTATCCTCTGCTCTACTGGAACTGTACAGGTTATTCCTGTCACCTCCACCATAGGTCTTTCTTTCTTTCAACAGCATCAAATGAGCTAATTTTTACAGTGATAGCCAATATTGAGTGGGTGACCATTGTTGGACATGTTATTTAAGGTGTCTGCTTCATTACTATTGTCCCTTCTTGTCCTGCCCACTTGTTGGTGTTTACACTGAGGAATTTCCCTTGGTTATCATCATATGTATATAGCTCATTAGTGTTTACACTGACAAGCTTCTGTTCCCACCCTGCCAATTTCTTGGATTGCCTGCCTCATTGATGTGCACACTGATGAGTCTCCACCCTCATCCTGTCAACCCTTTGTTGCCTCCTTTCTCATTGAGTGTCTGCCCTCATTCTGCCGATTTCTTACATTGCCTACCTCATCGGTGTTTATACTGATGAGTATCTATCCTCATCCCACCGACCCTTTGTCACCACCTCTCTCATTGGTGTTTACACTGACAAGCTTTCTCACTGATCTCCCGCCCTCATCCTGCCAATTCCTCTTCATTTTCTTGGCTCTCTCTGTTGTATTGCAGTAAGTTCAATACCCCCTTTGAGTCTTCAATCTGGACACTAATACATACTTCTCAACCTCTAGCAATGGATACCTTCATCATAGGCAGCCAAGTTGTCATCTCCCCAAATATGTGAGTACCACCCACGGTCTATCTGCCTTCCCTCATGTCAGAGGATGAGGATGAGGCCTTGTCCTCCAGTCACAAATTCCATGTCATGGCTCCAGACTATCCACAGCTTCCATTTTCCCTCCACCATCCCCTTTGCCACAGCCCACTTTTCTCTTGCCTTGTGTACAACAAGAAAATCCTGCCAATTGCTCAAATACATATGTACCAATTGAGACCCAATCTCTTGGACAAGTGGATTGCCCTCAATGATTTCCTATTCTACATCTTCCACATACTAGGTGTGATGGTTCCTATGAATGTCATGTTGACATTGGTTTCAAGCAAAACCAATTACAGAAAATCTAGGGAGACAGAGAATGTTACAGTTTTGCTATCGTCAGACCCCTTTTCTCTTCTTCCTTCTGCTTACGGGCCCCTGATGCCTTTAGAGTGCTTGCCACAATAGAGGCAAACACTACATCAATCTACAATGATCTTCTCTTTGAGTTGTAATTCCTTTCTCTTTCATTCTTCTTTTTAGACAACTTTCCCACGGTCAGCGCAACTTTCCCATGCCAAACTGTTCATCTTTTTCATAACTCATTCCGATTGGTTCCGTTTCTTCACTCTAATGGATGGCTTACATCTCCTGATGATGTCTATGTCATCTGTTTCCCCTTTACCCAGTAGTGACTCATAATGACTCGACATTACCCTAAAACCTAGGGGCTACCCTAGGACCCGATGGTCTGTGCTCATTATGGTCCAGTATATATACCTGCCACTATGTACCATGTATCTCTAGCTAGTTCTACACAATCTACGCATAGTTTCTAGTTTACATGAGTCCTTCGAGCTCCCTGTGTGCACACAAGGGATAGTTGGATAGTGAGACCCCTGAGTGTCTGTAGGCTACACGTGAAGCCTACACTTGACTAGTTACTACGCAACTAGCATAACAGAGAAAGCTGCTCGCAGTGCTGCATTATTTCCAGCATCTCATTATCCTGACATTATAGGTGATGAGTGGATACCTGGCAGGGATTGATTGACCTGATCCACAATGGGTCAAAGTTCTGCTGGATAAAGGGTTTCCACCTGCAATGGTGGAGATGCTCAGAGACTCACTAGTCAGAATGTTCTCACCAATGACTCCAAGGGTTGGTACCACTGTGAATCTGTTCAATGATGAATGTGTCATTCATGTGCAACAAATGGTCCAGGTCCATCTCCCCATCTACATCATCTGGGGCCACTATAACAGACAAGGGAGGTGGAACTTCAAGAACCTTCCAGTCCACTCCCTTTATGCCAAGTGGATTAGGGAGAACTGCTATCCAAGCAATGATAACCTTGCACATGTGATTGCTCTGGCCAATGCTGCTGTCCTCAGTGCCCCCTGCCTGATCCTCCCCATGGATCCCACCAGAAGAAAGATGAAACATGGTGGAAGTTCTTCTTCTGCCAGAAAACTTCCAACAAGGAAAATGAGGCATATAAGACCCCAAATGAGAAAGCAACATGTGAGCAGCATGTGAAATACCCTTGATGGTCAGGTACTGGGGAGGAAAGGAAAGGGGCAACAGTCTTTCAGTGGAAGCTAGTTGATGACTTCTGACTTTGCATCAATATAGGTCACTCAATGGCATGCCAAATCTGGGTGCCATACCCAGGCGGTCAGAAACACTACAATTCTGTCACGGACAAATGGGATATATGCACTGAATTTGACACTACCACTCCTCCAGGGTATGATATTCTCGAGACTGACTTCAATGATGACAAAGGTGGTCAACACACACCCATGCAGTTCATGACATGCCAACACCCAATCCATTGGCCCATCAGACTGCAACTTTTCTTGGTGGGGATGTTCCTCAATCAGAGTCCTTGGTGTTTCCTGCTTTGGACAACATCATACAATAGCACTATGGATTTGTGCACTCCCCTTTCTACATGCCTCACTCCCCCCTCCTCCAAGACTATCACCAAGCTTGTGATAAAAATCTGTGAAGGTTGAGCCTCCCATGATATCAACCAGCTTCCACAATGCAGCTGCAGCATTTCTGGAGCAACTCATCAGTCACCAACCCCTTGATTCTGGTGTCTGTTGGTAGCTTGGAAAATAAATACAAATCTGGCCATATAACTATTGAGCAATAGCAGGGAGCTCAGATTGTACTGGATGGGAATCACACCTTAAGCATATTCTACCTCATCTGCCTTCTGTTAAAGTCCAGAGGTCCAAAGGTCCGGAGTTTTGGCAACACAGGTCCGGGACTATTTGTACCGGAGCTCAGCTGTTGCCTAAGATGGGCAAGAACAACTGTATTTACCTATTTGTACTGGAGCTACAGTACATTAGTCTCGGAGTAAGTAATGTGGAGTAGACAACTCACCTCAGCTGTTGCCTAAGACGGGCGAGAACAACTGAGGTGTTTGGGAGATGAAATGGAAGTCTATATAGTGTATGGTGGAGGCACACTTGTACCTCAATAAGTGTCAGGGAAGGCGAAGGAAAGGAAAGGTATAGTGACTGCTGTCAGGAGGTATTACCGAGTGACAGCACTGTACTGTAAGAATGGTTAATGCTCCGGAGTTGTAACTCCTAACTCCAGAACAGTGGAGTACCTGGATCTATTCTCTGGAGGCCCGGAGAACCGGAATACCTTCCGGAGTGAGCTGTATTTTGTCACCTTCATCAACCAACACCTTGTGGTTTTGTTGTTTCCCTTGATGATCCCATTGCAGTCCTGCAGATCATCCAATTTCAGGTTGGTCCTAACCTGTTTGACATTGCTCTGTAGCTTGCATTGAGAGGCATTTCTTTCAGCACCCAAACTGCCTCTGAAACCACACCAGCACCCATCATATCACATGCTGAGCGTCCTATGGAGCTTGGCTTCCTTCCCTTCAACTATCAGCCCTCTCATCTGACTACAATTCTTACCTTGAGAGGAGGGACTGCTTACTGCAATGGAGCTATAATAGAGCTGCATTGATGAAGGGTGGCATCACCACCCACCTGGCATGTGATTCCATTGGTGACCACATCAATGTGGTTATATGGGCAGGCCCTCTGAAGATGTGTTCAAGTACATCACAGCCACCAAGATCAGAAAAGAATAGCTTTGGGATGATAACCTGGACCTGAATGATGAACAGGTAATATGTTGGCATGTACAAGATCTCTACCAGTGAGTCAACCTTGCCCACTCTAATGTCACTCTGATTGTTCTTTAGGCCAACAGGATCTTTCTCAGGGTGAGCAAACATCCAATGTTTCATGATGGCCCAAACAGTCTACATGGAAAGCATGTGGATTGAATGTTGGATATTATTGGTCTGCAGATGATGAAGCATGGTTTCAGAAGCATCTTGAGGACATCTGCAACTACCATGGCACAGGTCCCCCCCTTACCATTCTGCTGCAAAATGATGCAACAGGCTCAAGTATCACAAGGTAACGAAAATGGTTGTGATGTCTGCTAGGGAAGCTGCTGAGAGATGGCTCTCAAACTATTGCAGTATATCCTGTATATTCTCATCTGCTGAATCAGATATTGAATGCCTATTGAGTGCCTGCTAAGTGGCTGATGAGCGTCTGATTACTTTTCTTGTTTCAAAAATACTATCTTTTTGGGAGGAATATAAAGGAATATAAAATTTCCTGGCCACCAAAAAGACAATGCAAAATTACATATTTCATCCATCACTTTTATAAGCCCAACATTTTGGGTGTCTGATACTAGAAAAGACATGGACAATATTTTAAAATTTTATGTTTTCTTTGACATTTTCATGACTGCAATACATTACACAAAAGTACATATTTCAATGAACATTGTCATACAATACCATTCTGAAAATCTTGGGCATGAAAAATGGGAAACAAAAATTTTATTATTTGCTATTTGCAATATACTATAAACATGTTATAATTCCCAGTGTGTGATGATTGTTGTATTCAGATTGGTGGAGATATATCATTTGCCATGGAATAGAGTAGATACAGTGTATTGTCATCTACAATAATAGTATGGGCAAGAATGCCACAATTTGAAAACACCACTGCTATAGGTAGGCTCCTGTTTAAGGAATTCATTGATGCCTTAGCTATGTAAACTTGATGTCTGTTGACTCTGATGAGCATCAAGCCAGCTGTCCGTCTTGAGTGGAATTTCAGGTGTTGTTACACGAGAATGTAACCCTAGGCTCATCAAGTCATACTATCCAAGTACAAGGGACAACTGGCAAATTGTTGTTCTAAGTCAAGGGCTGGCCTTGAGTAGGAAAGAAGGTATGAGGCAGCAAAGAGAGGATTGAGCGAGATGACAATTACAAGGAGCTTTGAGAGTACACTGGATTGTGTAGATCAAGGTTAGAGTTACATACAGAAATGAGGCGAATATATATACCCTGCCACATAGGCCTTAGGACAGGTCAAGACATAATAGGAAATACTAAATATGGTAACTTGGGAAGAATAGGATCAGGTAGGGACAGAACAGAACAGAAGGAATCAGAATGTATCAGGGAAGATAGGAACTACGAGGTTGTGCGTGAGAGAGCACAGCTAAGGAGATATACAGTAAGTCAAGAAAAGAGAACAAACTAAGTATCTGAGAATAACTTGGTATTGAGGAGTTCCGCCCAGATGTCATCAGGGAGGGATGGTTCAGTGAAGAGATTGTCCCAGAGACCTCATCCTGGATGGTCAAGAAGGTGCGTGGTTGGAGAAAGGGAAGGGAAAGAGGAAAAAGGCTGGTCTGCTAGGTCACTTGTAACAGGTGTCAAGATGTTGCTTGGAATCCCATTTGTGGTGAGTATAGCTCTGGTTCCAAATTTGAAAGGACCTTGAGGGCCAATTGAAACAACCAATCAAAGTGCGATGTGCAACTTCAGGTTATCACCGAATGTTCAACTAGGAAAGTGGGAGAAGAGAACTGAGTCTGACTTTGAGTGGGAAAACCCAAGAGAACTAGACTGGGGATGCCAGTACTAGCCTTGGGGTTTATATAGCATACTACAGTATGTACATGTTTGTATTGGATCTACCGATGTAGGGCATAGGGTATGACATGAGGTAGCGGAGATTAAGGACATGTGTTAGTGCATGAGGCATAATGGAAGAGAAGCGTGACATGCTGCTAGAGCATGTAATGGAAATGAAAAGAAAGTGTGCACAGCATGGAGATGAACGTAGGAACAATATAACTATATATGGTCCATTGCACAAGTGCAGTGTGTATCCTGTGACTGACGGACTAGCCTGCACAGTTGAAGGGAAATAAAGGGTCACGTGATCATAAAGAAAGAGAAAGCAAACGACTAAGTGTTGAAAAGCATGTGGCATTGTTACCGATCGTAACACCAATCATGGGACAGATGGTTCCATCTGAAAAAGTTTTCCAACAATGGAAACATTAGTGAAGATGCCCCCCATTTGATGCCTTGCAAGCAATGTTTTCAATAAAAAGGGGTCAGAAAAAACATGCAGAGCAAAAAGGCAACCTTACCAGTAGTCCAATCAGTAGAATCCATTGAATCACATCACTGACATTATTGCCACTAATATTTCTCCACCTCTCTACAATATGCATTTCTGTGCTTCTCAACCCCTTGAAAGACCTTGTGGCAACCTTTGCATTTGAATGTGAGCTAGATGGCTAGACATTAGGAGGCTGGGAGGTGAGGCATATGGAGAGATGGGAAACACTTCAAAAGCTAGCTATGTAACTGCCACACTAAAGTGCAGCTTAAATTACACATACACAAGGAATGCCAAGGTGCTGCTGATGAAGAGACTAAGAGCCTGTACGGCAAGCAAATCCTGTGTGAATTTGAGGTGAAGTTGGAGTTTGAGTCTTTGGCAGAAAGAGAAGCCAAGAGTCCCATGACATGAGTATTGAGCTCCAACACAACTTAGATCTTATCTTACTATACTACTGATCAGTGGTTAGTACACTGTATCGACAATATGGCACCCATTCTGAGTCATCCACCTCTGTCACCTCTGGCTGAATTACACATCTGCTTGCTTCAAGTAACAGCTCTACTGCTCAGTATCATTATTGCTGCTGTAGCCGACATAGTGCAACTCACTATTTGCAAGGATCCTATACCCTATCACATATCAATTCTTTCTGGTGAAGGTTGGGTTATTGAACTGTTGACTGGACACCCTGACTGTATCTGCAATGAACTTGGGGTGCATGTAGACATATTTTCACAGCAGGTGCATGAACTCTGCAGCCTAGGGATATAAAAATTCCAGATTTGTTTTGCTTGAGGAACAACTAGACATTTTTCTCTACATGTCAGTGACTGGTCTAACAACAAGGCACATTGGCAAGCACTTTCAGAGATCAAACAATACAATTTCAAAGTAAGTTGCAATGAATATTAACTCAGTAATATTAATCAGATTTCAGATATTTCCACAAGATTCTTTTTATTTTATCTAGCCCACCCATCTATACAATGTATATTCATCTCCCAGATGAGAATGATCCTCCCCCTATAAAAATATGCAACAACCCTAAGTTCTGGCCATACTTCCACAATGCAATTGATGCAATTGATGGGAGTCACATTCAAGCATGGGTACCTGCTTTCCAACATGCCAATTATTGCAATTGCAAAGAGTTCATTTCTCAAAATTGTCTGTTCATGTGTGAGACTTTGACTTAAACTTCACATATTCTCTCAATGGCTGGGAAGGATCAGCAACCGACACTTGCATCTATCAAGAATGCAATCACCTCTGATCTCAACATTCCTGATGGCAAATACCTGCTCACCAATGCAGAATTCCTGTTCTGCCCCCAACTTCTTGCTCTGTATTACAGTGTTCGCTACCATCTCGCAAATGGGGCTGCACAAACATTAGGTAAGATTTCTGACTCTTGTAGACTATCACAAAACTAATCTGAATCTCATAGGCCCTTGAATAAAGAAGAATTATATAGAATTATATAACTTGCACCATGCATTAGCACGCAATGTTGTTGAACAGATTTTCAGCATTCTAAAATGCTGCTACTGAATCATACTTCTGGCACTGGAGTACAATCTATGCACAGGCCCGTATCCCACCAGCACTATGTGTGCTACACAACTTCATTCATTATCACAATCCTGCTGATGAAGACATGGTGCAAGATTTGCAAATACCAGCAGAGCTGATCCCTGTGGTCAACTGTGATGATGCTGGTGATGTACATGAGATGTGGGATGATATTGCACAGACAATGTGGGAAGATCATCAACAAGTTCTTGTGGAACATGCAAGGGATATACATAAATCCAGATGACTTTGATCTCTTGGACAAAGAAGGCGTAGACACCAAAAGCATATTCTGATTGTAGCATAGTTACAGAAACAATACTGTACACTTGGAGAATGCTACTACATAGCATCTGACATGTCCACATCATGAGCTACAGAAATCGTGGTTGAAGAGTGTCCCAGTACACTAGCTTGCTGCTTACAATTGTTGTATAATTGACTAATGTACACACGGCACAACTCGTCATTGTCCTTGGTCCCTGCATATATCATAGTGATACTATTGTCCTCCTTGATCATCTGCATCATGAAGACCCTCTGATCAAGCAGCAGGGCCTTATCAGTGTTGGAAAGATCTTTAGTGCTTGCATTACTATATTGCCAGTGACACTGGTTGCATCACTGCTACTAGGCATAGTGGTCCACATTTGCTGGATCATGTTGGTGAGGTGGTTGATGGAACCCTGCATGCCAACAAGTGCAATGGCAAGTGTGACCTTTTTGGTCTTCGTGCCCGTGTTGTCACCACCTGCAGAGACTCAACTCCTTTTGATACGGGGATGTGACAATGTGGAGGTCGTGGAAGCTGGAGTTGCAGGAGTGGGGATTGATAGTAATACCAAGTTGGAGGCAACAGACAAAGAGTCAGGAGGGGACATATCAGAGAACAAATTGTGGCACTTGAGTGATGGTACTGAAATCAATGCTGGGTTGGTTGGCACTAGATTTGCAGGTGGGGAAGAAAAAGGTGGTGCCAAAGCTACCGTCATCACCGTGGGTCTAAACACATTATTACCTTGAGCACCACCAGACAGGAAGATTTTGGCGATCCGATGGTTGTTGCGGAACGGCTTCAGGATTTCATTTCCCTGTTACCAAATCAGAATGAAATATGTACAAGGCAGAGCTACTACTACATACCTTCTTTGAAGTATGATTGCCCCAATCTTTCTCATCAGCAACACAGGTGATGTTTGCACCATTTTGAATATCCCAATGAACGTTCAGTGGTGATATGTCTTGATGGCGTTGTAGAGCTTTTTCAGCTGCAAAGAAGTGTTTATTAGCATACATTCAGAGTTTGCAAAGATCACATACCAACGACCACTTTGTCTTGCACATGGCTCCTGTCTTTACAGGACCTGCAGTGTGGACCTGGTGGCTAGCGATGGCACGTGCAGCTGAATTGAAGGTAGCCATTTTGAAGCTACCTGCTTCTGTTCATAGTGCACGGTTTATGTACAGGTAATTGACAAGTGCTGAGACCTTGGTTGTATTTCAGATTGTTTTTCCTATTGAGGGTTCTTGAGTGGTATGGACATTGGAGACATTGTCTTCCAACATCATGACAGAAATGTTGTATATACAGATAACTGCTTGAGCAATTACTTGCAAGAATTGTTGCTGAAGGGTATGATGAGGGTCTCTGAGGTTGATCATGGTGCAGAATTCGCAAAGTAGGTGACAAACAAGGTTTGATTTGCATCCAATCTCTGCTGGAAAACTTGTTCCCCAATACATGAACAAACATCAAAATTCACCTTGAATTCATGCAGGATCTAGTTGCTGTACAGACTCTAATAGTCATTCTGAATTGAACTTTGTTTCATGCTAACAAGTCAATAGTTTACAAGTATCTTGCTGCTTGGCATTCACTGCCACCTAATTCCAGATGACTCTGGCTTCCTTTTATCTGAAGGCTCTCTTCCTCCGAGTTTTCATTGAAATGGTCCCTTTCAATGATGGAGTCATTACTGCCCTTCTAAACTCCCTCCTTAGGCCAACATACAGACTTTATCATTCTCACCATTTCAGCTCCTACTTCCTCCCCTCCTTCCTCCGTCTCCAGCCTCAAGTACATCTGGTGTAATGTCCACACTTGGCCATATGGAACCGATCTCCTTTTTAATTGCCTGGTTTGTAGGACTCTGTGGCCATGAAAGGAGCCTGTCTGGGATGGTGAGGGGGACTAGGCTGCAACTTGTGGTAATAATCTGTGTGAGTGTGATGAAAGTGGGGTTTGTCAAATCCCCAGGGGTAAGCAAGTTGGGGTCAAGCCACCCAACTTTACCTTTATCACCCCTCACAAGAGCAGCCCAGCAGGTGGTTTTCTGTACCAGTATCCTTGTAGTTATAGACTTACAGCTATATATACCATCTGAATCTATCACACCAGTGGATATTTAGTATTGCGATTACCACCCTTGGCAGCAGTTCCATAGAATTTCCCCGACTGCTAGGTACAGCATATTTGTAGGCACTAAGGTAACTAACAGGTACTCCTTTCCTCCAAGTCTGGTGCCTCCTGTGAAGTCCCAATGAGGATCCTCCATATCCATTGGCACTGCTGTATCAGCAGTCTAACCCCTGGATGAGCTTCATCCAGCCTCGCTGCACATCTCCTAGTAAGGCAAAATCAGTTAAATAGTGAGCCAGTTTGTAAATAATTGATTCTTACCTCTGCCAGGTCTGATGTTGTTTGGCAAAGAAATCCACCATTGGTGTGGATGTAGTCTATAACTCAATACAAGCCACCTGAAGCTTGATCACTTCACCAAGTCTGGTCCACCCATCAGCAAAATGTCTGCCATCTCAGCGGCCTGTACAAGACATCACAGAACTGAAGTATATAAAGACAGATCAGCTACATATGTCTTACTTGTCAAAGATCAGGAATGTAAAACAACAACTTGCCACAGAGAGCAAAGTTGAGAGCATTGAAGCCCAAGCAAAGATCCCATAGCTGGGACACAAGTAAACCGCAGTATTCAAATAAAATAAAATAAAATAAATCCCACTCATCATCCAGTGTTGAACTAGAGCACTGCAACTGAATTCTATGCTGTAGAAGCAGTGGTGAAAATATAATAAGTCAAAATTCTACTTGTCCAAGCCATCCAGTGTTGAATCAAAACAGCAACTCAGACCAAAGCCACAGTGATGGCAGGTCAGGTTGAACTGCTGCCATGATTCTGGCCAGTCCATTGTCTAACTTTAGCAAAAATCTTGAAGTCAACCACAGGCTATGTTGTCTATGTTACACCTGTTGTGCCCATTGACATCCCCCTCTAACACTGCATGATGTAGCATATGTAATTGCTATGTTGCACTATAGTAGTATGCTATTACATAAGGTCATGCCACACATCATGTCAACATAATTAACTGTAGTCCGTGGTTATGGTCTGTTGTTTAACTGTAGAATCTATTCTTTGTGATGGGCATCTGTTGAACCACTAGGAAATGGGCCCAACTATTCTATTGAACAAAGTAGTTGAGACATTGTAGGTAGTACCCATGTGCAACATTGTTGAAAACATTGGCTTTTACATCAATGGACATAGTATCTATGCAGTCCAAAAAAAATCATATTATTCTGTGTCCCACCTGTCCACCAGTTCTTGCTCACCCTCTGACTCAGAATCACCATTGGGAAACAATTCAAATTTCCCATTGTCTACCTCTTCATTGCCTGAGTCTATAATGTCCAAGTCAGCTTCCTTGAAGTTGGTTGTTAGCATTGTCCTCTGGCTCTGTCTCAACCTCTTGATCCATGACACCTTTATTGGATTTATACTCATTGATAGCATTCATGAAAGCACAATTAGGTACTACTTTCTTGACATTCCCTGTTTGTGTCAATAAATTTGTGACACCAGCATCCATGCTGGCAACAGTTGGAATCAACAACATCAACTACTACCAATACATTTTACTTACCAGCTGTTCTCGTAGACTTGTTTAAGTAGTCTTGAAAGCAGTTGAATCAAAGCAGTCACAGTGTTGAAATTGTTGAGAGAAGCAAGGTGGCTCCTGAAGATGGCTTTCATGTTTCTTGAACATGATCATTTTGTGCTCACCAGAGTCCCATTCATTGAAGTGTGAACATGACAACAGGAAAGGGTGAGTAATATTTTGCCCATTGAATGCCATCATCACTCTTAGTCTTGAAAAGCATGGCATTGATAACCTGCCAGATAGTGGTTGTCATGTATACACTGGTATGTTCATTGAGTGAATCGCCACAGTGCTTCTTGTGTTGGTGAGCAAGGAGATCAAGGAAATAAGAACTATGTACTCAAAAGATGAACACTGAGTCCCATTTCAATTCCACAAACAGTGCTCAATTATGCTCAATAACATTGTTATCTGCACTGGTATCAAACCTGTACACAGCTGCGATGACAGGACAGGCTTTTGAGTTGAATTGACTGCATAGATGAGACATGTGTGGAGTGATCTAATACAATAAAATTATATCAGCCACAACAATGTGACAATTTTATACAATAGTTGAAGGAACTACTTATGAGCTTCAGGACTGCTGCATCATGAGGAATTTCACTTTGTGGTGGCTTAATGCAAGATCCCATGCTGCTTTGGCCCAATCCAACTCATTGATGGCTAGTGCAACAGGATCATTGCCAAGCAGAGTCGCACAATAAATTCCAATGGCCGTTTGAATGATGCTTTGTGTCCCTATGTTATAGTTAGCAGCCTTGGTGCACATCTTGCTGGCAGCAAGGTCAGCACCACCCATGGTCTTCACACTTGGCACTGTATGGTCTTTGGTTGCATGGATAATAAATCTCCCTGTCCTTCCCAATATCAAACATTTCAAATATGTGCTATATGACTCATCAATGAGCTATGTATATTGACCTCCCCCTTCAATAATGCCATGGATACTCTCTATTACAATTTGCATGATCTTCTGCATATTCGTTTCTGGCCATGTTAACTGCTGCATTTTAATTGAATGATCAAAATACTCACTTGAAATTTCAGACCATTTGTATGAGTTTGAACAATGTCCAATGAAGAAAGGTAATGATTATAGAACAAGATGCAAAGCTGTATGTGTTCCTGGCCAATATGTGTGACAGCATTACATAAGCAATTTGTTAGCCAATCAAACATTGTGGAAAACTGAAAACTGAAATGATTTATGATGGATCAAATTCTGTGATATACATATATTGATCATCTGTGTTAGGCCGACCTACTCAGAAAATACATCTCAAGAACTTTTTGATGAGGAAGATGACCTCGATCAGAATTTTTTTTCTCAGAACTGCAGGTGTCCTTATTGAGGACCACTTCGGTATCTGTTCTCTGGTCACTATGGCTGATGATCAGATCAGCACTCATTGTGATGCTGTTCAAAATATTTTGCAAATTCCTAACTACAGGTTTTTGCACACTGAGACAGTAAGTGCATCCCAGCATGCTGATCATTAATTGTACTGACTGTACAGGGTTTTTTTGAAAACCCTTGTGTATCTACTCTCATCACACATGTGGTGTGGAGATCTTGTCGACCCTACCTGATTTGACCCTATCATTGCTCTTGCTGCCACCTCCATCCTGGTGGCCTTGCAGGAGATTGAATCCAGCAAGAATGTCTCATCCTTAACTTGTGTAGAGCGACTTAGTGACATCTACAGTATCAGGATGTCACTAATTTTATTCATACACATATTCACTCAGATGACAGGGCATTGAACCAGTACAGAATATTCATTTCGCAATTGGTAGTTTACAACCAGACCTTGTTCTCCCAGGAGTAGGAGGAAGATGATGATGATGATGATGATTAGATGGACTAGATCAATTATCCTTTGTTGTCATCTAGCCCTTATCATCTGCAAGATCTTGTGTTCAACAGTTACAGCAGAATTACTAAATAATGTTTCTAAATGGGGACAAAATTGTGTACTATACCAAAAAGAATTCGTGCACAAATGTTTCCAGGTTTTTTGGCTGGCAGATGTATATAGTCAATGTATATTTGTTTATGTCATGTGATCACTTTAGTATACATGTATACTAATTTTGGTGGCTGTGCCGATGAAGACCCACTTTACAAATTGTATTTTAGTGACAAATGAACTTTGTCTGTTACATTTTTTCATAAAAGGAATCATGCCTGTGACACTTGCCAAAGAAGAAAGGCATGTGATCATCACCTTTCCCCTGACCCACTCTCCTGGGCATGGTATTGACCTTCTCTCAAAGATTTTGAGCCCCTCCTCCATGCTACCTTCCTTGTCAGCCAATTCAAGCAAGACAAAGCCATGGGTATCACCTCATTGCACCAGATCATTGTTGCACAATATGACAAGTGAAAAAGAACACACAGAGACAAGAAGGACATTGCCAGTTGGCTTACTAAGGCTTTGGACCATGATCTCATGGACCTTCTCAATCACCCTCTCACCTTCCACGATGTTGTCATATTTGTGGCTCAAGCCCAACAATATTTCCTGGACATCATGGCATTTCTCAACTATGTCTTTTATATCCTCCCTCATATCACCCACCCACCCTCTGCCCCTCCCCCTGTCTGCTTTGAATGAATGGGTTGCTTTACCATAGACACTAAAATCTGCAATGAGTTGTTTCACACAGGTGTGCTGGTATGATTGGTCCACCACAACTTCACCATCATTCCACAGACCATGTTATGAACCCTAACCCTAACTTATAGTTACCTTAGTTCTTCACATCACGTGACCTTACATGTGACTTATTATGTAAATGTATCACGTGACTTCTTCTCTTTTCTAATCACATGACTGCATGTGACCATTGAATGTGGCCTAGATCCATTACATGTGTTCACCTCATTTACTTAATCTCCATCGTCTAGACCCTTCTAGAATGATCTATGTACCTGATGACATCATGACCCTTTACCCTAGGAGCCTGCCCTAAGCAGCTCGCATGGACCATAGCCATAATAAGTACAAACACCATGTATTGTATATATACCTTGCAACTAGCTCCACAAGAACTCAGTCAAGTTCTTGTTGGAATTCCCCAATGTCCTTGTTCTCTATTTTTCTCTAAGCAAGCCTTGTATGAAGTGACTGAAGTCCTTATTGGATTTTGGGTTGCTAACATAAGAACTTGACTATATCATCTTCCCTCACTTCACTACTCTCTAAACCACTTCATATGCATACGCGGCCCCCAGTGTTAAGGGGATATACAGTGACTCCAAAAACTGTTGCAATGCTAACCCAGATTGTGGTGCGTGAAGTGCACCACCAACACCCATGGGAATCTCGCTTAGCATTGGTGGGACGGAATAACATACACACCCTCGGCTACAAATCGGTCTCTGGGTCATGTAATTTGGCCTACTGGCTGTGGAGATATGTCCATTTTAAAGTGACAACACCATTGCAACGGTTTTTTCACTTTTAAAATAAAGTTGGTATTTTAGTGAAATCAAGTGATATTTGGCATTGTTTGGTCATACAAACAAAGATACACATATAAATATTGTGTCTGAGTTTTAAAAAGTTCACACGCTTCTTGATTCCCAACCACCATCATCATGAGATCTCTTTCTGCTACTCAGAAGAATACC
>JBBPND010000122.1:0-24682 GCA_038090655.1 Gastroboletus turbinatus
AAAGGAGTCATAACTCGAGTAGGAAGTCATCTAAGTAAATTGAACTGGTGTTTGCCTCTATTGTGGCAAGTACCCGGAAGGCGTCAGGAGCTCCATAAGAGGAAGGAAAGAAGGAAAAGGGGTCTGACGATAGGAAAACTGTAACAGCAGCACTGGCCTTGTAGGTAATATATCACTTGCACTGTGGAACCTGTACCTATTTCGCCTTCCCATGTGGCATACTTCTCTTTGTCATCATCTTGGTCCCTGAATGTCCTGGCATACTTCTCTTTGATAATGTTGTCATGGTCCCTGTCCTGATCAACCACCAGTGTTGATCACATTACTTTCCCCACAGGATCGACGCACACAAATCAATTGTTCCTGACTGTAAATAGGGGACTGCATACGACCTACGTGTCCTCCTCATACCCCATCTCCCTCACGGCAGTGTCGATATCTTCATCATCTGAGTGTTCATTAGGTGGTGCGTCAATGCTAGGTTGATTGTTCTCGTCAGCGCCGTCCATGGAGCGGTCTGCACGAGAGATACTGTCTATGTTGCACCATTTTGAAGTAAATGCGGTAGCGAGATCACATCGGTCGTATGGATGCTTGATGTTTGGCATATGCCTCAAATGCCTCTGCATCTTCGTTGCAATCAAAGGTCTGAAGAATCCCGTGCTTGTCCCAGAGCTGCACCTCCCATTCAAGAAAGGCCAGGACTTGGCGCATCTCCTCATGCAGGAGCCTCACCTCCTCATCCCAATGATCGTAGCGTGCCTTTGCCTTCATCCACTCGATTCAAAGCGCTGTAAAAGACAAGTGAGACCCCACCCTAGGTTTAGTGCTGAAGGAACATACTGTCCTGGAGAATCACATCATTATCCACTGGCAGACCGTGAGTTAGCCATATCCATGACATGATGGCAGTCCCGCGGGTCTCTTCCTCCAGTAAGTCACCCATTGGGTGAAGGTCAGATGGTTTGAGCAGCCATAACTTGCGCTGCCAGTCACCCTCATCGAGCTTCTCACTGAGCTTTGTCAGTGCCATGCGAGTGCGCGAATACTTGGCATGACAAAGTGAAAGATGGTTCTCCCGCGCATGGAGGGTTTTGCGTGCTCTGGTATTTGTGCCTTGACCATGCAGATTGTGATCTTTGAATTTCAGGAGCTGGGCTCAGACCTGAACGTGATGTCGGCACTTGTTGAGAGCGTTGTGGGCCTCTGCCACACGTAGCTCCCATTTGATCTCTAGCATTTTCTGCTCACAAGGGACGAGATCGCAAATATCGGATGGGGGATAAAGGAAGATGGTATCTTTGCTAGACGTTGTCCATTTCTCTGTCTGTGCACGCAGGAGTACTGTTACAAGTGGCCTAACGGACCCCCCTTTTTCCTTCTCTCTTCCTCCCTCTCCAACGGCACACCTCCTTGACCATCCAGGATGAGGTCTGTGGGACAACCTCTTCGCAGAACCATCCCTCCCAGATGATATCTGGGCGGAACTCCTTTAGACCGAGCTATTCTCGGATACTTAGTTCGTTCTCTTCTGATTACTTCTTATGGACTTATATCTCCTCGGCTGTGTTCTCTTGCATACAGCCTCGTAGTTCCTACTCTCTCCGATGTCTTCCGATTCCTCCGATTCTGCTCTGTTCCCTTCCAATCCTGCTTTCCCTGAGTTGCTATATTTAGTATTTCCTATTATGTCTTGACCTGCCCTAAGGCCAATATGGCAGGGTATATATATTTTCTTCACTCATGTATGTAACTCTAACCTTGATCTACACAATCCAGTGTATTCTCAAAGCTCCTTGCAATTGTCATCTCGCTCGATCCTCTCCTCGCTACCTCTTATCTTTTTCCCTACTCAGGGCCAGCCCTTGACTTAGGACAACATTGTGCCAGTTGTCCATCATACTTGGATAGTACGACTCGAAGAGTCTAGAGTTACACTCTCGTGTAACAAGTACTGTGGCCGGAAAGTATAGTGCGTGGACTGCGAACCACATGTCAAGTTCCCGTCAGAGTGCATTAGACCGGATCAAAACCCTTTCTCTTTGTTCGTCAGTGGCGTGTAGTCCCAACACGTCGATATCGGCTTTGAGCTTGCAGCTTCTGAACAGTGAGATTCCTGTCATGACAGAGCATGTTACTACTTACTGAGTGTTCTCCAGGTCAATCCTGGAACTGATGAGCATGCTAGGCATCACCTCAACGTGCAATGACACCACTGCTCCATTGTCAAGGTCTTCAGCATCCTGCTCAGCAAGGTGGCATTGCGTAGAAGCCAGTGTCGGCGCTAAAAGGATATCAGACAATGGTGGAGAGGTCAAAGAATTGCCATACATGTAACCCTGCTCTCAAACGGATTCTGCTCTGAATGGTGGGGTGTCCAGGCTTCCAACTCCTGTATCCACTTCATCAGTTCGGCCTTGCCCTCTCCTGTTGCTCCGATTGAATCATGTAGGTCCTGTAGTGCATCTCCATGCTCGTTCCTCATATTCACTGCCATGATGAACTTGTGGTGCAATGTACAACCTAGGGAACAAGTTCAGCCTATCCTGTGTTCTGATTGCCATGACATACCCAATGCTATCTTTTTCTTCCAGTTTGAATTCCCGAAATGGTCATCTATGACGTCCCGGCGGCTGCCAGGTCCCATCTCCTTGGTGTTACGCTGGTAGCGTAGTACTAGTTGAGTGTAGGCTTCAAGTGTAGCCTACAGACACTCAGGTGGTCTCACTATCCAATCTATCCCTAGTGCGCACACAGGGAACTCGAGGGACTCGTGGAAACTAGAAACTGCGCTAGGGTTGCATAGAACTAGCTACCGACTATAGTACAAGGTGACAGGTATTTATAGGAGGGTGAAGTGAGCACAGACCTACTATGTCATAGCAGGTCCTAGGGTCTACCTAGTCGATGTGAGTCACTCCTGGGTCGAGGGGATAGAGATGACGTAGTATGTCATCTAGAAATGGAAGTCGTCCGAAAGGAATTGCCTTTACAATGCTTCAAATGAAGCGTGGGAAGAAACGAACACTTCGTGGGAAAGGCGAACAGTAGACAAACAGTTGGCAAACAGTGGCGTGGGAAAGTCGCGCTGTTCTGTGGGAAAGTTGCAAGAAAGAAAGAAATAGACGGAAAGGAGTCACAACTCAAGTAGGAAGTCATCTATGTAAATTGAAGTGGTGTTTGCCTCTATTGTGGCAAGCACCCGGAAGGCATCAGGGGCTCCATAAGGAGAGGGAATGAAGGAAAAGGGGTCCGACGACAGGAAAACTGTAACAGTGGGCTTAACTCATCGTCGCCGGATCATGCTCAGGCTTGCACCAATCCGTCGACTGGAATTAGCGGGCCTAACTCGTCGTTGCCAGATCATGCTCAGGCTTGCACCAATCCGTCGACTGGAATTAGCGGGCCTAACTCGTTGTCGCCGGATCATGCTCAGGTTCACACCAATCCACCAACTGGAATCGGCAGGCTTAATTTGTTGCCATCAAATATGCGAGGCCAGAATACTCGTACAACTCCATCGCTGGATGCCATCAGGCGCATAAAGAACTCACGCGGCACTTCCCATCGGACTCGGCTGATTGGGGTAAGCATGGAGGTAAGCTTTCTCTTGAATGTATGCTGTTACCATAGACTGATTTCCATCCTCGAGCAGGGTGATGAACCCCGGCAGGCTCCATCTTCAAACTGCTGTCACCCTGCTTCAAGTGACCAAATGCCCCCCACTGCACCGATACCCGAATCTCAGCAGTGTCAGTCCTCCAACCATGCTCGGCCTGAGTCCACTGGAAATGAGCTGACAGCCGAAGGAATTGCGAAAGCGGTCGAAGTGACACTACGCAACTTCCTTGGCCAAACTCCACACTTGCTTCAACCCTACAAACGCTCTCCAAGACGAAAAAGAGCTGAAGACCTGGAGGTTGAGCACGAAAGAGCCACAGAGCCTAGTCGTCACCAAGACTTTATTCTCGTGGGTTGAAGCCTTTGTTGTCAAATTGATATCACTAATTCAGCTCTAGAGGGAGGTTCGACAATTATTCAAGAGAAAGTTTGATATTTCTCAGGACGTGGACTTCATCACGACCGATCCCGCCTTGGTGGGTGACATTGATGCTTTCGAAAGGGAGGATGGGGATGGACCCGAGCCTGACAACCTGGCGTTCGACTTGAGGCACAACTACAACTCCCCCTGGAACGCCGCCATTATTGAGCTCCTTCTCCAGGAATTCCAGAGGACTGCCAAAGAAGAACAGTGGTCTGTTCAAAAATCAGACAACTATGTTCGGGAGCTACTTAAGAACCGATACAAGAAGCTACGGACGGCATGGCTCAAAGGTCAACCCAGGCTTATGCGGAACGGTGTGCTCGAAACCCCAGAAGAGGTTGAAGCACGACTGGTCAGTGAGATGAATCGGCATGGGAAGGTGAGCAGACAGGGTACCCGCCGACGGAATGTACATTGCCATTTCATATTTGGTTCGATTCTTGCTAATAGCATCATAAGAAATATGACCGTCGAGTTACGACTCTCAGTCACATAATCAAACTCAAGCACGATATGATGGCTGAAGACATTCAGGTTTGGGAGTGGCTCTTTCATCTTATCAAGACCTTGGGCGAATGTGGTATGAGCTCAGAGGAGAGCACGGTGGAGAATGACATCGAACATGTTCTACGCATCAAACAGATGGAATGGCGGCGATGCATTAACAAAGAATTGGATATCATTGATACTGAACGCCTCGTGGACAGCGACATATTCGCCAGTCAGGGCGCCAAGCCTGTGAAGAGGATTCGTGCATACGACAACCCTGAGAGCCGCAGGGATCCTATTCCAGGCTTACCGATGGCACTGTATGATAGTGCGTGGATTGCCAGCCTTACGGAGCGCCAGTTGGATGCATTGGGTGTCTCGCCAAATACATTTCCATGGATGACAGTAGCTACTATTTGACATGTTGGCCTTTAGTGCTTTAGCTAGCTATCAATCAATCCGACAGTGGTGGGATCGGGTGACATACGTCTGCCTGCTCAGTTTGACGTGGATGCCCGAAGTGTGGCAATAAGAGAGTGATCGGGGCGATGACGTCGCCCACTTCATTTAGACCCATCCCAGACTTAAAGTTTATTATTCACGTTTGTAACTAGTTCGAACTTCAAGTTTAGAACATATACTAAATGTTTGCCCAAACTTTAAGTTTGGACCCCTGTGCGCGCTCAGACCAAACTTAAAGATTCGACAGTGGACACACGGGAATCCCAAACTTCAAGTTGTCGCAAACGTCTGCACGCAGCACAGACTTTAAGTCTGTCTTCACGTTTGGAACACGTCTACATGCACGCACATACTTGAAGATTCGGCACGCATCTGGAACTTGGAACCAACTTGAAATTTCGTCTACGCCCAAACGGTAAGCTAAACTTTACGTTCGTGATTCACGTCGGGACCAACATTTAGGTCTGTCCTAAATATTGCAAACGCCGTTGTGTCAGATGGCGAACTTCTTACCTTCCTATTTCAGGTTGCGAAGATCATCAGGACAGCAGGATATTACATAAGTAAAAAGTGAGGGGTCGATGTCAATCTGCTAGAGATTCAGTCAGAGTTTCGATCACCAAGTTCCAACGGAAACGGCGCAAAATCGATCGTGGCGAAGCGAGCGCGACTCCTTCCAACAGCACGTCTGCATTTCCTCACAATACTTCGTCTCCGCCACCAAAACGACATGACTCGGACAACCCTAACGCACATATCAATCTCGAGACTACCGAAGTGAAGAATGGCGAGTCCATCGTGGCGTTACGGAGGATGGTGCTCGGAAAAGTAGAGTACAAGAATTTCTACACCGTGTGAGCCCCATGCACACTCTACCTCGCTTGTTGTGTGTCGTCTCATCGGCTTTTTGTCAGACCCGGAAAATATGTTGCGCTCGACTGCGAAATGGTGGGTGTTAGCATCGAAGGCAACAATTCCTCCCTGGCACGCACCAGCATCGTTAACTACACGAGGGCCATCATCCTCGACGTCCTCGTATGACAATGCGAAAAGGTTGTCGACTATCGAACGCAGTGGAGTGGTGTCCTCGGCACCAATCTGGCCAGCTCGGGTATGTGCGTCGTACCTAACAGAATCACACCGAGCAGGACTGATTGTGCTGATACGGTCGTCCATAGCCAAGCCATTCAAAGAAGTCCAGCAAACGATGGGAGATTTGATGAAAGACCGAATACTTGTTGGACATGCCGTATACAATGGTCTCAAGGTATGTCAATCATGCATATAGGGTACATATCTTACGATCTCGCTTGCATACAGGCACTCTTGCTTTCCCACCCGTCTCAGCAGGTTCGTGATACCCAATCATTAGCGTATAAATACCATGTCGTCAAATCCCACCACACCGCGCTGCGCGTCCTCGTGAAGCAAGAACTTGGCATCGTCATCCAGGGTGGTGAACACAATAGCCATTCATTTTTCCTGCATAGTGTTGTCGCATGTGTGACGTAGATCGAACAAAAAGGTGACGGACGCACGTGCTACGATGGCACTTTTCCGATTACACAAAAAGCAGTGGGAAAGTGGTTTCAGATCATTCCATACCCTTGCTCACCCCAAATTGAACAATAATGCTGACGACCATCCTGCAGGTACCGCCTTTGCGCCTGCCTCATCATTCCCATCCTTGTCTGCCTCCCTTACGCGGGACAGGAAACGAAAACGCTCAGAATCGCTCAAATCTGATGACAGTGTGAATGAGGTGGTCGAAGCGTCGAGCTCGTCGTCATCACCACGAGCACATTCGCCGTCTCCGTCAAGCGCACCATGTACTCGGTCACCAACACAACTGATATTTACCTTGCCTAAACGTCGCAAACAAAGCAGTCACAACCGTCAACAGGCTCGGCACAATGAACAGGGATCTCGTCCGGGGTATCAACTGTCATCAGCAGGGCTGACAGAAAAAAGGAAGTCCAGAGGAACGGTAAGTGAACTGGGAATGGTGGCGAAAAGGGTAGCGTCGTTGGGAATAGCTCCAAAGGGGGGAAGAAGACAGAGGAGTGGTGGAAAAGCCTGGGAGGAGGTAAAAAGGGCAGTATCAAGTTATGATAGCGTTACACATGTTTTTCTACATAAATGCTCTCAATCCTGTGAAAAACTGGGATATTTGTGTGCCTACATGGCCTACACAGGTCCACCAAGAAACGAAGTATACGTAGCGGCGGTCATGTTGCAGTGAATCTATTTAATGTTGATGTCATTGATTACCCTTGTGAGGTCCTAACTATAATTGTACTTGAACGGAATGATGAGGGTACTGTCCATGAACCATACATCCGTGTCAGCGGGCCAGGATTGACGTGATCTGTGAAACCGCAGATGAGATAGTAGCTACCGGGGAAGTTACCCGTGTTCGCCATGCTGCATATCTTGAGGGGGTGTACTCCAAGTGGCCAATATGGTCGTTTCAACAGATAATGGTGATGGGTCGTGAATCGTTGGAGATCATACGGGAGCGGAACTGTTGAGTGTTGGGAATCATCGTGTTCAGCAATATAACTTAGACCGATGAACTGACCGAACCAGAAACACTGTTTCAAAGAATGCTGACCTGTAAAAATGACGAGCTTCTTGAAGGGGGCACGCATATAGAGTTAACAACAAAGATTCCATATCACCATACTGCAAGATTGTCCCCGCAGGAGTAGTGCTGATCACCTCTGGGGCGTCACTGTGACTTGTGTGAGGTTAAGTACCTAGCCACCGCAAGTTCGTAGACCACAGTATCCGAAGACATCGGACAGAAGACAAGCCCAAGAATCGATTATCGCGATGACGAAAACTGCACAAACAGATGAACGAAACGATAACCTTGAGCACAAGCTTCTCCATCCAGGAAAATAGACAGTACTCGCCGGGCAGCAAAGCAGAATCTACTTTCCTTGGCGCCCTCGGTCGATTCATACTCCATGATCCCGCTACTTAGCAAGAGCTTCTTCGACAACCAACCCTTCCTTATCTACGTCTTGGAAAATGTTTTTGGGAGGCGGGTAGGACTCGGAACCATACAGTGCTTCCCGGTCAAATGTAAGTCGACTCTGATCGGCGAATACTACGTCAGAGCAGAATGATTTGTGGTGCTCGCATTCGTGGTCGTAGCCTGAGGGAACTCCTCTGGAATGTTGGTGTGAATAAGAAATTTTGTCGACACTATTGGCTAAACTTGAAGTTTTGTCACAAATACTGAGTAAATTTGAAGTTTAGCCAAGTTACTAAATAATGTCGTGTATTTGAAGTTTACGCACACACACAACGCGGTTAGTAGAATATAGGCTGGGTGTAAATGTAGTGGGAAATGTGAATCGGAAATTTGAAGTTTAAGCTGACATTCTGCCACTGGCACAATTTGAAGTATGGTTGACGGAAACAATGCAGGAGAAAGTTTGATATGTTGGCGACCATGCTAACCTGGCGTAAATGTTATCTCAAATAACAAGTTTCGGCGCCGACAGTATGCACGTGAAAACTTTGCATTTTGCCTTCAGGTTTGTGCCTTGGCGAAACTTCAAACTTTGTCTTCATAGCAACAGGGGTGGAAACTTAGAATACTGATGAACAATAAAACAGTAGTCCATATTCAAAGTTGTCTGTAGATCATATGTCGAACTAAATTCCATGTATTGTTCACAAACGATATGAATCGCCCAATAGTCCCCCAATAGTCCCCCAATAGTCCCCTGCTGCTCGTGCGACCATTCCCCGATGCTTCAACTTCAACATTCAAACATTCATTGCCCGGTTTCATCGTTGTCAATCCTAAAGCCATTGTATCTATTGTAGTGCTAATCTAATCCTATAAACCAATTAGAATGCACACCAACGTAGTAATTAGCTATAAACTTACCCTAGACAATGGAAGTACAACCACGAGCTCCTTTGAAAAAGGCCATCGTGCATAGTGGCCTGTCACCCAGGCAACTTTTATACTTTCCAACTTTTCCTCGATAATAGAAGAGTATAGCTTCGTGGGGAAATGAGGAAATGGATCGGGAGCCACAGTAGGTAGCGCTTGCTGCCTTTGAATCGCAAAGAACCAAGAACCATCTGACTCGTAAATATACCTAATGCTCCCTGGAACTGGTGAAAGTAGCCGATCGCCTGATGGATAGAACAACACGAGTGAGTTGCCAACATGGGTGGAGGAACGGCTGTAATAAACACCTGAAGAGTACTTGAAATAAGCACAGAATGCCGCCGTGTGTCGTCCAACAAGCGGGCGCAGATCCTGGGGTACAGTGGTTGACTTTGGAAGATCACTTGAAATGAGGCCATCATCATCTTCGTCGGCATTGGACATCCGGTAAGCTCGATCAAGGAGCACTTTGCATTCACGAATGGTTGAAGGGCAGTCGGGGTGTGACAACCAGGCCCGTAGTCTTGCGCCCTTCAGGTATGATTGGAGCATTGTTATTTCCAGCTCTCCTAAAATGCACGTTAGTGCAGGTACCGTCACCGTGACAATGGAATAGAATACCAGATTTGTGGTTAGTGGGGAGACACTGAAGGACACCGATGAGATGTTCAAAAGGGAATGTCCACCAAGATTGCACTGGGCCAAAAAGAAGAAGATAGTCGTATACATGAAAAGCTGCATGATGGTTCGGGCGTAAATTAATGGTCAGGTGAAGTTGTTTCAAGTTCCCAACATAGTTCATGATGTGCAAGCGGTAGGCAGATGCCCGGCCAACAGTCATGGTTCAAGCGCATGCCAGATACACAGCTGAGACAAGATCCATTGTGTGATGAAGGAGCCTGGGATTAGTTTCACTTCCAGTCCCCCAAAGGCTAATGAGTGCAATAGGTAAATATACAGTGATAAGCTGCCACCATTCGTCAGCCTGGATAGTACCTGCGGATGCATTGCCGAAATTCTTAGGAACCGACCCTAGCCAGGTTGGCACCGAGGTATCACGAATGACGTCTCGAACTCGCTCAAGGGCTTGACTTGAGCTGGGCAGGTGGATATCTCTATCCACTGCTACCAGTGGTTGTTGATGACGCTGAGGTGAATTTAGTGACGGTATTCGCATTGAATAAATCATAACCCATCCATTGAGTCAGCGCTTTTGCATAATCAATCTTATACAACCAACCTCTCTTCTCGGGGATGCAATGCAGGGACCGGCAAACATATTTCAATGCGGTTGTATTCATGCGGACGAGGGAATTTTCAAGTTTCTCCATGGAGTTGGTATGAGCCAAGTCGTCCGAAAATGGCACCTCCGTGACGAGGAGAGTGTGGATTGCAGAAACTTGTCCTACCTCTTTGGTGGACATGGAGAGACTTATGGTGGTTTCAGGGTCCAGGGGCTCGAAGTTGTAATGGAAGGCAGGAGGATTTGATGTCATGGAAGCAGCTGTCTCGTTGGTGAGACGAAGTAATGCCCGAACATGGTGCTGTACGAGACCCTCAAGAAGACAATGCATGGTGTCGACTACGAGCTGTCGGGAAGGGTCCCAATATGGTAGTCGCCACAGTTCCGAATAACGGATGCCATACTCCTTGAAGAGCCGTTCGCGTTCTACCGATGTCGGGGCATCTCTCCACCGTTCCACATGCTGGCGCAACTCTTCCTTGTCCCGAGGCAACCAGTTGTCGCAATCCACTCGGCCATAGTTAGTTTTGTGATAGCAATTACATGCACCACAAAAAAAGTGGCTGCCCACACCGGCGAAAGCAGTGAGGTGATGAGCAGTGGGAAGGTCGCAGACAGCAAGTGCGACGGCACTGCGTGTGACACGCCCGTTTGGGTGATTCGCTGTTTTCGAGTATCGAACGCCCCGCTCCCAGGAAGTTGCAAGGTCAGTCATTAGGGGCCGGATATAATGATTGAGGTTTTCAAGAGATGGCTGCTTGGGTCCAGGGATGATACCTGCAAGGTACAAGTTTTCTGGTTTGTACCTGACACCTAGCAGTAGATTGAGGCAGGCCATGGAGATTATGCCTGACGATGAGCTCGCTCCACGCTGTGTCATGCCTTCGGGGTTGAAGAAGTCGACATGGAGGGCAAACACATAACGACCTTCATCACCTCTGTCTATGAATAGCTTTCCAGGCTCTGGGCCAGGGAAGGTGTGAAGAAAACAAGCTTCAAATGGATTTTTGACGAAGCGGGGTGGAGATGAGGAAAGGGATTGGGCGAGTGCATCACATGATTGATCCATTAACGTTTCCGTATCACCTCTGGCCAGTAAATGTGCCAGGTAGTCATTGAAGTCGTGATATAAGTATGTTTTCTTAGGATACGCCTCACCGCTAGGCACGGTGGCTAGCAATGGTTCTCCACAAACTGCCTCCGGCGTTGGGCGATTAGTGCATTGAGCTGGGTATGAGGGAGTATTAGGCCCGGCTGGATAAGTTGGTTTATAGGTACAATGGCAGCTACATGTGGCATATGGTATCGTCCTGCTGGAGAGGTTGAATGAAGCTAGCGCACTCTCGATGGTTGATGGAATTTGTTGCAAAAGATTTTTGTGCGATAGACTGAGCGAACCGTCATGGCGTTGAAACACAATGTAGAGCAGGAGTGACATGGCCCCCATGATAAAATTACCGCTACGGTGGCTTACTCCCATCATGACACTGCACACCACACCGATGAGGGTCGCAACCTGTGAGATAATATCCATGCGCTCAACACGCGGGCGGTTGTGGTTGTCTGGAAAACCCATCAATATTGCCCCATCAATGCACTCATCTTACTCACCACTAATGAAATCAAGCGGTCCGGCTACAGGATCCTCCAGCTCTTTCGAGCTCAACTCAAGTGAGAGTTGGTCTAGCGCAACGAGAACTTCCTTCTTGCGTGACCGGACAAATTTGGTATCTCATTTGACGTTCTCTGCGGCACGGCGCAGTACTACAAGTTCCAGCTGGACTGTGCCAACAATGGATGCATTGGTATCGTTGAGAAGCAGGCGAAAGCACTGTTGGGTGCAGGCCTCAATGTTGGAGAGAATCTTCAGTGCCTTAACAGTATTCCAATGATGATCATTCTTTGGCATCCTCCTTCCGGCCACCGTAGAAACTGGAGAAGATGATGGGGTGCTACTGCGGGTGATGTGAGGACCACGATGGGCCATGCTAGTGCTGGCGCTGTTCACCAGAGGGAGTTGATCTTCTGGGTCACCAGCAGAAGACTGTGACGGCTGGTGGTCATTCAGCATGAGACGTCCAATGCTATCAGCAAGGTCGGCAAAGGGGAGGGCATGGAGGGAACCGGCGACAAGGGTAGTACTTGGACTGGTTGTGTGATAGTTGTTGCGAGGCTTCCAGAGTTTAGCTGCACCAGCATTTGGGTCTGGTCCTTCATCCGTGATGGTTAGTGCGATTAAATGGCCTGCGAGGTCATCCGGGTTTCCGGCTGAGATGGGAACGTCATGTTGAAGTCGTGAAGTCGAACGTTCCACCCGCACTCTGTTCAGGTGTGCAGGCATGAGACGTGAATCCATGGAAATCCCATTGCCATCCTGGCGAAGGCATTCTTCACATTTGCAACGTTTGAAAACAGTGCGTGCAGAGGGCATGGGCAGCAGAGGCACCACGTCATTGACTACGAGGGTGGCAGGGTTAGGGCATAAATCCCGCCATACCGCAAACTGGCACTAACCTGGTAATTCCCATTCTCAACATCCATGTTTGCCATAATTTCCCTTCTGTGGGGGGTTCCAGCAGAAATCTGACAATTCATCCTATGACTATGATACTTGTTTCGGTACTACTTTCAAGTTGACCTTCACCTTTCAGTTCTCGATCTCTGAATCGCGGCGACCATCCAACCTGATCACTCAGGCCCATGATCTTCCATGCCAACTCCTCCAGGGTCTCTAAATCTGATTCACTCCTCACGACGTGCGCCACAGCAGGAGCTTCTTTTCTGGCCTCAGGTGACTCGTGGACTGGATTGGGTGCTTGAACAGGGAGACGAGCGCACAACTCGGAGAGGCTAGCTGGAACGTTCAACATTGCCAAAAGCGCCAGAATATGCTATCCTATAGGTGAGCTTATTTCGTGTACGTTGTAGATGGTGGCCCACCTGCGCTTCTGATACGCTCATAGTCGCTGTGATTGCCAGGACGAGGATGAAGAGTACTACAACTCTCCCCATCCCCACAGTGCAAGTCCTCGAGCTCCTTGAGCTTTCTGTGCGGATGAAATCCTTCTGAGTTCCGTACTCGCGGGACCATACTTTCGCCACGGCCTTCTTTCAGCCAATCGATGGTGATGCACTGGCAATGATACATCGCCGACCAGTGACATCATGAACCTACACCATGGTAAGTTCAATACTGCCCAAGTGATGCTTCAACTTACGCTTATTGTTTGTACCAAGCCAGCCTTAGAATGTTTTAGCTTTTCTCGCAGCTTGCCTGTCCTCCGTTCGAATATGTACACAAATCCATTATCGCTCCCTCCGATGATGGCTTTGGTTTCCTCCCCAAATGCGACTTGTTTGGGTACATAAACGGAAGGTTTGTTGACAGTGAATGTACGCATTGGATCACTGCTATCCAGAGGATATAGGGTGAAGCCATCAGTTGCATTGTTGACCATGACAAGTTCCCTTTTCAGGCTAACTGCTGCGCATCCGCTGTACAAAAGGTGAGTGCATTCAACATCCGCGAGAACTAATTGACATGCGTACATCACAGATTTGCAACAATGCTCACTAAGGATCTTGCCGTCCTGTCCATTCATCTTAATACTGTTACCAATACCAGGTTAGTCCCATCGACATCATCAAATTTTATTTCGCTCACATGTTACCATCGTACAGGCCAAATATGTAAACAGTGCCTTGTGGTCCAAAGGTCAGTGATTTTGGAACAGTGTTGTCCAAACGCCCAGCATAGACTGATTGTAGCTGCGCGCTTGCTGTAAGTATGACCACCTGCATGACGTTATCATGCATTCCAACGGCAATATGTGATCCATTTTCCGACCATGTCGTGTCCCATGCCAGGCATGTGATTTCGAACCCAGAGCCAAGCCGTCTTGTACAAACTTCCTGAAAATGTTTCTTCCGCGAGTCAATCATGATGGTTTCATAGATATTGTTGATCACTTACATCAACAGGGTTTGGTCACATAAATACAAGATAGCCCAACCCAGTACCAAAACACAGGGTCTCCGCTACCCCATACTTGGTCTTTATCCAGGTTGTGCAGCTAATTGCTCCGTTTGATTCATGACTGGTGAGTTCTTTTCGCGACTTGATATCCCAGATCTGAATCCCGCCAGTTCCTAGCATACCTTTGGTAGTGTTCCCACACATTGATATAAGACCTACCTCCACTCGCAAGGAGTTCTCCGTCATTGGAGATTGCCAGGGCATGAACAGAGGTAGTATTGGGAAGGGCGAAAGAGCCTATGCTCTTGTAGTGCTGAGGTGTGGGGAAAATAGCGGAGGAAATTGCGCTGAACATATTGATTGGTGACTGAAGATGATCGCCCGACAACTTATATTTAACTGTAGGGGTTAATTGTCTTCGAAAGAGGAGTAGGAGTATTTTTGTTTGTGATCGTCCCATGACGACTTTTGTTTAGGGATTGTTGTTATCCTCTCATGGTGACTCTGGTGACTTTTGTTCTTGCCTAACAAGGCATTCTATTGTTCCGTCGACGCTGGCGTAAGGCATGGAAATAAAGGCCACTCTGCGTGCTGCCCCACCCCCTACAGCGCACCTATCACAACATGCCTTCAACCATCAAGGCAGTCACACCGTTCTATAACGATGACTCTGCTCCTCCCCTATTTCCGCCCATGCTCACCGACCAGCTAGAACTGTTCGGAAACTCACACCAGTCAGCCGGTCTTCTAGCCGACGAAATCATCAATCCCTCCAATGCCAAGTCCGGCCTCAAAACTGCTCCTGAATTTCGTCATCCAACAAAGGCACCACTGGCAAGGCCAGAGACTCAGTTTACATCTCCTTATCCCAAGAAAACGGTCAAAGCCAACTTAAACCGCGGTACTTCTCACCCACTAGAATCAAATTTGGACTTGGAGGACTCAGAAGATTCTACATCTGACGGAGAGTCCTTGAGCGTTCTCTCCCAGGAGTCCAAGATACCAAAGCCCCCGGGTGAGCCTGGATGCCCCGGCAGAGGTGGATATACTCTGGAAACAGCACTCGACTGGAACCACAAGTCATTCTCCAGGTTCAAGGTACATTTTCGTTTTTTTCCCTCCTACTTTCGGGGCCTACTCAGCGGAGCTGACATGCTTTACAGAAACATATGCACAACCTCATTGACGAGCATCTTGACGTGACGAAGTGTGCGTCAGCACAGAACTCTACTCTGCTCCGCCTCGTGCATGATAAGGTATGTCACTTCAAGCCTTTTACATCTCACCGTACTTACTCAATAAGGCCGTGGACAAATTCCCTGATCTCGAAAACTACCAGAACTGCTGGCCGGTCACTGATATCATGATGATGCGATTGAAGTACACATCGAGCCGTGCTCGGCGGCAGGAAATGGAGATGGCTGCAGGTCAGAGCAAAAAGCTGAGGTCATCGGTAAGTGGTTTTATCTCGTTCAGAAACATAGGCTCATCATTCCCAGAAGTAGTTTATCAACATTGTTCTATCTACGCTCTGTGATGCAATGGACTCGGTATTCCTCCCAACCATACTGATCGTCGGGAGACGACACTCTTTCTGATCTTTGTTTGTTTGTTTGTTGACGAGGTGAAATCTTCTGACACCAATTA
The DNA here is from genome assembly GCA_038090655.1 of Gastroboletus turbinatus. Classification (NCBI taxonomy): domain Eukaryota; kingdom Fungi; phylum Basidiomycota; class Agaricomycetes; order Boletales; family Boletaceae; genus Gastroboletus; species Gastroboletus turbinatus. The sequence goes on from JBBPND010000122.1 coordinate 15,779, forward strand.
ACCATAGCTTCATAGCCCATTCACTGTAGCATCAACAAATTCATCACGATCTGTTGCTCGTAGCATGGTAGCCCAAGGTATGTTCTTTATTACATTCAAAACACCGGAAAAGCTTAGTATATCTACTGACGATAGAGACGTGCACTAAAGCGGGTGCTTAAGGGTTTCACGAACATAAGTGAGTGAGGTGGTCTCCCTCCCACATGCTGCGCAAACCTGATGTCCAGGTGAGTAACCCACTCAGTTGAGCATAATGGTGGGCTTACCGTTGGATCATATAGTCTGCGATGGCCGTGTCCCTTGACCGCATATTCACCACAGGTTGTTGTGGTCCCATCCCGAGCCTCATGACCACTGCATCTCCCCGGAAATCATTGGTTCCGCTACTCAGTAACACGTTTCGTCGGAGGCGACAGTGCCGTTTGAAGAAAACACAGAAATAATAGGTATGGCGCCCTTCTACGACAGTCACCTTGCAGTTATGGACATAGGGTTGCAGACGAGAATCTTGGAAAAGACTCTCGGCAGCGGGAAATCGTCCCGCAACTCGTGATGAATCAGAGCTGCAGGTTGGCATCGAAACTTGCCGCGGTTTGGCGCCCCATGCAGACGAGTACAACCTGCATCTGAGGTGTACGTCTCGTGTCTAGGAGGGTACTATCAGCACTGAACTTTTCAATTACAGGTTTGGCCTTACAGAAGATGAAGGGAAGATGTATACCCGAGAGTTTCCCATCGCAGAAGAGTATGTATTATAACAACCAGTGGCCAGCACCGGTAGAGAGAGGATTGAAATGTGGGCGGGCGATGCAAGTGGGCGATGATTCACCACTCTGATATACTCACTGCGCAGCAGGCGAGGCTACTTTTGACGAAACAATTACAGACAATTGAAATAATAATCCAGGGGCATGGCACAATGACTGATGGAGGTACAGTTATTCAGATTATTTTTTTCATCGGGCGCAATGGGCCGCCATTATGGGCGCTACATAGTATATACTGCTGATCCATCCGATCTTTTTGTAGTCGTTGTATTCATTCCCATATCCATATCAGAGTTATTCTTTTTACCTTTTTGTCTTCTTTTCACGATGCCATGGCGATTTCTCCGGGACTCCCATCCTCGTCTCCACAATGGTGCCCATTTTGACAATGACATGAAGGCTCCATATCAGGGCTTTTTTTTGTCTTTGTGACTTGGTATGCCTGCTCACCTGCTCGTCTTTCACCATGCCATAAAACACCGATTTTTCCAGCCTGAGGGCTCCCATCCCTCCACTCTGCTATGATATTTGCCATGCCTGGCGCACTTTCTGATGATGATGGTTCTCCCCATGGATCTGGGGATACCGTCCACCCATGCGAAGACGTCCAAACTATTCCTGATGCCTCCCTCTTCGAGGACGACAATGACCTTATGCACTCCGACAACGGATATCAGACGGCAGCATCAGAGATGCAAGAGTCACTGGTCTTGTCGGGGTCAGACACCGATGGCACTGCCGGTCAGCCCATGTCAGACGGAACGGGTGCCTCTATATCAACTTTCGAGTCTAGGGGACGTTCAGAAGATGGTGGCCAGCTCACGTCAGACGGAACAGGTGCCTCTGTGCAAATTTTCGAGTTCAAAGGACGTGTAGAAAATGATGGTCAGCCCATGCCAGATGGAACAGGTGTCTCTGTACCAACTTTCAAGTTCAAAAGACGCTCAGAAAATGATGGCGGCGAGCCTATGCACAAGGTAAGATATACTTTCATCCGCTTGCCTGACTTATCATTTTGCAGATTCCAACAACGTCAGACAAGTGCCGCTTTGGAGAGGTGGACTTCTCAATGTCGCTACGTCAGGAACTGTATGCAAAAGAAGGAGCCATCAATCGACTGAAATCAAGGCTGCAAAGACAAGAGCAGGTATGTATAGACCAAGACTCCTTACCGCGCCTCAATTAATGAAGAATTCTGAGTCGCTAGAACCATCAAGAAGTCTACGACAAAGCTATCAAGGCTGCCAGGTATGAACTCCAAGGACAGAAGAAGACCTTGGCGGAAATGGAGCAATTTATCTCACACAAGGACAAGGAATCGGATACCCTGCGCAAAGAACTCATGGTAAGACTTCCCCAACAGCATTTCAACGGTTATTCACTCACTTCGAACTCAGGCTCAAAGTGACCAATACACAAAGCTGCAGGAACAGATTCAGAACGAACAAGAAGCTGCGGTGCAACGTTACAACAACCAGACTAACGATATTTGTGAACAACTTGAGGTGAGTCTACGACAGATTCGTGGACGCTGGTGCTAACGTACTCGTACTTAGTGTGATGTGCAAGAATGAATTCAGAAAGAACAAGAGGCTATAGCGCAATGTTACAATGACCGGATTGACGACATACGTAAACAACTTGAGGTGAGTCTACGACAAATTTGTGGACGCTTGGTGCTAACGTACTAGTACCTAGCGTGATATGCAAGAACGAATTCAGAACAAACAAGCAACTACAGCGCAACGTTACAACGTCCAGATTGACGACATCCGTGAACGACTCGAGGTGGGTCTACAACAAATTTCTTGTTGACATTTCATACTGATGTAGTACCTAGCATAATATGCAAGAACGAATTCGGAACGAACAAGTGGCTACAGTGCAACATTACGATGACCAGATCATCGACATCTGCAAACAACTTGAGGTGAGTCTACAACAGATTTGTTGGCACTCGGGACTAATGTAGGTTAGTGTGATATGCAGGCCCAGCTGAAAAACTTGGAGGAGATGAGGACAGCTCATCTCCAAGAGGAAATTGGCAAGTTAAAAACAGCAATGCAGGTAAGCCAATATCATGTAGCTTTGGACAGCGCTGAGCTATCTACCAGGCCGAAAAGGAGCGGGAGCTCACCAATATTGAGCAATGCTATGCACGCTCACAAAATACAGTGAGTTTTAATACTAGGCTTGCACGCCGATATGAACATGTGCTAATGACTACTGTAGGCTACCTGCGGTGTGACGCACGGTCTATCCATCCCGGATGAAATAGCCATGGAGCCAGAACTTGCATCGGGTCCCCATGGAAATCAAGCACAGGTGCATGCGCCGACACAGTCAATGCCTCCGGGATCAACAAGACGGCGATCAAATCGGCAGTCAACCCAATCTTCCCTGTGTACTCCGTCTCTTGATGCACTCAAACGGATCAAGAAGCGCTGAGGTGTCTCACACCAGACATGTCTTATTGGGGTACCACTCGATGTAAGTTCCAGTACTTTTTGCGCTGATGTCTGAGGTCTGATAACCACAAGGAGGAGCCGTCAGGCAATGTACCTGGATGCAGCCGAGACTTGCGATGACGAGAATGGTGTAAACAAAAACCCTGCATCCATGGCAGCAACAATGGAGGCTGCCATTACAGCAGGCATTGAAGCTGCGCTCCGCAACATCTTCCCACACGGAAATCCAAGCGAGATCCATCTGCAGATGAGGTGAACTCCCTGCCGCAAGAAGAAAGAGGACAGCGAAGTCCAGTTGGAAAAGGCTTTAGAGCCGAGTGAACATCGCAACTTTATTTTGGTATGCCGTCGAACGCTTTTATGCTTCTTACTCATATCATTTCAGGCTGAAGTTCGTCGCCTCTTCAAAACATGGATTGGTATCACACAAGACATCGACTTCATAATGTACGTCCTGGCTCTCGAAGCTGATGTTCGTGCCTATGAGTACGAGGATGGTCCGGGACCTGATAAAGATGCCATCACATTCAACCTCTCACACAACTACTCGACCCCATGGAATACTTTTATCCTCGAACTCTTTCTTCGAGAGCTTCAAGGGCGCTGCGAAGTGGAACATTGGCCAGTGAGAAAATCCGATAATTACATTAGGGAGATACTCCGAGAGCGCTATAAGCGGCTGCACACAATATGGCGAAATGCTCAACCCAAACTGACAAACAAGGGCATCGTCGAAACTCCTGCTGAAACAGAAACCCGCCTTATCAACGAGAGGATTCGTGTTGCAAAGGATAGTAGGCAGGCAACCCGTCGCCATAATGTGAGTATTGGACAGAGTGTTACAGTCTCGTCTGACTTTCATTACCCAGAAATACAATTGCAGAGTCGCCGTGCTTGATCACATCGTTAAGCTCAAAGCAGAAGCTACTGCCGATGACTTATCGAGTTGGAAATGGCTCCAGCGCCTTATCAGGACATTGGGTGAACACGGCATGAGCTCAGAGGAGAGCGCATTGGAGAACGGCATTGAGAACGTCCTCCGTGTGAAGAACATGGAGTGGCGATGAAACATCACCTGTGAACTCGATATAGTGGACTTACAGCGCATTATTGACAACAATATCTTTTCCCCTCAGGGCTCACACCCTCTACGCAGGACTCGTGCAGCCAATCACCCGATGACCTCAAGGGATGCAGTCAGGGGACTACCACTTGCCCTGTACGATTCTGCTTGGATCGCTGAGCTTAGCCAGCGTCAGATGGAGTCACTGGCTTTCTCAGAGAAGGTTTTCTCTTGGATGAAAGTTGTTGCAGCTTAGGGTCGATGGCAACAGACTTGTACGAGCTGGGCGACGATCAGATGACTTGTGTACGTAGATACTGACGCTGTACGGAATGGCATTTAGGGTCAGGCGACAGACTTGTACAAGCTGGGCAGTGAACATCGGGGAATGGTCGCACGAGCAGCAGGGGACTATTGGGCGACTATTGGGCGACTATTGGGCGATTCATATCGTTTGTGAACAATACATGGAATTTAGTTCGACATATGATCTACAGACATTACTTTGAATATGGACTACTGTTTTATTGTTCATCAGTATTCTAAGTTTCCACCCCTGTTGCTATGAAGACAAAATTTGAAGTTTTGCCAAGGCACAAACCTGAAGGCAAAATGCAAAGTTTTCACATGCATACTGTCGGTGCCGAAACTTGTTATTTGAGATAACATTTACGCCAGGTTAGCACGGTTGCCAACATATCAAACTTTCTCCTGCATTGTTTCCGTCAACCATACTTCAAATTGTGCCAGCGGCAGAATGTCAGCTTAAACTTCAAATTTCCAATTCACATTTCCCACTACATTTACACCCAGCCTATATTCTACTAACTGCGTTGTGTGAGTCAAACCTTACAAGGATACAAGGAGTGACTACCCGGACAGATTACATACAAGCCTGGTGCTATCACTGTCACGGATGAAGGCAATGCCGAATATGAAGTGGATTATTTATGCGACTCATGTCTAAAGGGGCATAAACTACATTGGAAGGGCTACTCTGATGAGGATCATATGTGGGAACTCGAAGGAAATCTTTCAAATGCGAAGGATGTGATACAGGACTTTTATAAAACCAAATTTGATGCACTCCGACGACTACAGATGGCGAACACATCATTCCAAACTTTATTTAATCCTTATGAAAACTTTACAGATTACCCTGCACCATGGAATCACCTGGAAGTCAATCCATAGAGGGAGGGTAATGTTACGAACCTATACATCACATGACCTTACATGTGACTAATCACCTGACGTATCATGTGACTTCTTTTCTTTTCTAATCACATGACTGCATGTGACTGTGTGAATGTGGCCTAAACCCATTACATGTGTTCACCTCGTTTATTTAATCTCTGTCATCTAGACCTTTCTAGAATGATCTACAATACATATGATGTCACAACCCTTTACCCTAAGAGCCTGCCCTAAGCAGCTCACATGGACCAACTCCATAATAAGTACAAACAACATAGTCAGTATATATACCTTGAATCAATACCACAAGAACTCAGTCAAGTTCTTGTTGGAATTCCCCAATGTCCTTGTTCTCTATCTTTCCTCTCAGCAAGCTTGTGTGAAGTGACTGAAGTCCTTATTGGATTTTGGGTTGCTAACAGTACTTGCCTTTACTAATAAAGAATAAAAAACTCTTAAGGAAATCTACTTTAGTTTTTATATGATTCCTCATATACTGTAGATCATGAACCATGATAACAGAAACCCACCCAGACTTAGAGAGTTATTCAGTTACTAAAGCTCAAAATACAGGCAGGAGTATATAAACCTTGCCAATCACCATACCAATCTGAATGGTTTTGCATCTGGATCCCAAGCAAGCAAATACTATGAATAGTGCATGACTTGCAACTTCTAAATAGTATTACCATCAAAAAATCTTCCCTTCCCCCAAATCTAGACCAATTTGTAGATCAATTTCTAGATAGAAAATGCTTCACAGTACTACACTTGTACTGGGCCTTTGATGCCAGAAAAATGAATGAAGCTAGTCAAGAGATGATAGCTTTCTATTATCCCATTGGTCTACTACAACTCATCTCAATGCCTATAGGATATACGTACCAATTCACTCTCTGAATTCCAAGAATGCATGCATGGTATTTATATATTCTGAAAGGGGATTGTCAAACAAATTATAAATATATTCATAGATGAGCTCCTTTTTAAGGCTGGAGGAACATTCTTTGGAAAGAAACTCCAAATTTGCCAATCCAAAGTTACTATCCTAGGACAAAAGATAGAAGTAGTAAACCTGATGCTGGAAGAGTTACAGCAATTCAGAATTGGCCTGCCCTTAAGAATGTCAAGAAAGCCAGGCAATTTATGGAACTCTGTGGAACTGTATATATTTGGATACCCAACTACTTACAAATAGTATCTAGCATAACCTCTCTCTGGAGAAAGGGAGAAGAATTTATCTGGACCAATGAATGGCAAGAAGCCTTTGATACACTCAAGCATTACATCACCACTGCACCAATATTAGCATCCATTGACTATACCTGTAAATGACCAATCATTTTATCAGTTGATTCAAGCTACATGGATGTAGGCATGATATTATCACAACTGGACACTGAAGGCAGGAAAAGACCATCAAGACATGAATTATTACCTTTTGCAAAAACAGAAGCAAATTATTTCCAACCAAAATTAGAGCTATTTGGATTATGAGTCTGAACTCTAAGACATTTCTGAACTTACATCATTGGAGTGAAAAAAAAATTCCATCATTGAGGTTAATGCCAAGTACATTCAAGAAGTGCTAAATGAATCCAAATTTCAACCTAATGCCATGATCAATAGATGGATCCAAGGAATCCTACTATTTAACTTTGAGTTAGTGAATGTACCAGCAACCAATTCCAAAGGACCAGATACACTGTCCAGAAGACCAAAAGAGGATGAAACTGAGATAGAATCCTATAATGATAGCTGGTTAGATGAAATAGCCCTATTTTATAGTGATTATGGACCAGCCTTATGAAAGAAGAATGGCATCCTCAACACCACTTCAAATTCCCTAATAGCAAATACATTGACAGCTATGGAAACACAACAATCAAGCCTTGAGCAAGTCTACCAAAAGGACAGCAATTTTACTATTACTGTCATCCTTCAAGAAGACAGGGGTATGGCCATTCAATCCCAATGTCATTATGAAAAAATGATAGCATCAAGTCTAGAAACTTCATCACAAGGCTGCTTGCCACTCCCACAGCCAAGTCCTGTTTGGATCATGTCATCTACAGTATGTACATATGCTTCAGCAATACCAGATAATCACCAAACAGCCTAAAATTACACCATCAGTTGTTTCTGATGATCCATTTAGCACTCTCACTCATAGTAGAGTTCCCAACCATGAACCAGCTATATTAATGTCATCAGGCTAACCACATTGGCATGTTGCCACAAGTCAGGCTGTAGAATCCCTTGCAGCCACATCAACATTGCAGCTAGCTGACCACACACCCCTCACCTTGTCTTATCACCTCCCTGGGTTAACACCATTTGTGTTATCCCTAACACAGAAGTGTACCTATGATCTGCTAGCAGAAGAACCAGAGAGCAAGAAAAAATGCACTTATAAAAATGCATTATGAGACACACATGCCCAGTTGGAATTTTCTCATGCCATGTGATCATGATATCATCTCACTCAACATGCTCAACCAACATTATTCTGCAAGCTCAGCATCCATAGATTAGTATGTGATACATAAGGAACATGACACTGACATTACCAGCATTAGTTCTGTCAATTTCCTCATAATATGAATGCATATCTATCTATGAATTGATCTATAACATGACAGGGTTCAATGCTACTGTACTTGATAGAAGGATTCCATATGAGTCTATTGCTGTCATTGTAATGAGTGTTATCACTATAAAATGTGTGCTAGGAAGTTTTGTTTCATATGTTAGACTGCCAGTACTGTTTCAAGTGCCAGTAAATGACTGTACACCACTTTGGTTAACAACACAAATCAGACAACATCCAAGGCATTTATATTTGCTTACTATACTTTTTATACACTTTTTAGTACATTTTTGTATGCTTTGTTACTACAGCTTTTGATTACACTTTGCTACACTTTTTTACACTTTTTTACTACTTTTTTTCTTAATCTCCCATTATCACTCATCACTCCCCATCATCATAGAATATACAAAAAGTATAGTAAGCAAATACAATGGCTCAAATAAGTGTCCCAATGTTGGGCCATTTTGGAAAGACTTGACATTTGCAAGAGAACCAAAACATGTTAGCCCTAACCCTTGCCCTGAAGATGAGCTCTTAGTCATGTGATTTGGTTGCCATGGCACTGAGATATAACCATATTAAAATGACATGTCATTGGGACACTTATTTGACCATGATGTTATCAGTCATCATTTGGTAAATAACATAATGTTCTGATGGATGCTGTGCTTCAACCCTGTCTCATTATGTAACTTACATAACCCTGAGCACTATAAAGGGCAGGGATACCACCCAGCTAACCCCACCTTACCATGAAGCCCATTTCTGCCTCTGCTAGAGCCAATATCCTGTTTCTCTCTGAATCTGGCCTTTCTG
>JBBPND010000123.1:0-24612 GCA_038090655.1 Gastroboletus turbinatus
GCTTCAAGTGTAGCCTACAGACACTCAGGTGGTCTCACTATCCAATCTATCCCTAGTGCGCACACAGGGAGCTCGAGGGACTCGTGGAAACTAGAAACTGCGCTAAGATTGCGTAGAACTAGCTACCAACTATGGTACAAGGCGACAGGTATTTATAGTGGGGTGAAGTGAGCACAGACCTACTATGTCATAGCAGGTCCTAGGGTCTACCTAGTCGATGTGAGTCACCCCTGGGTCGAGGGGATAGAGATGACGTAGTATGTCATCCAGAAATGGAAGTCATCCGAAGGGAATTGCCTTTACAATGCTTCAAATGAAGCGTGGGAAGAAACGAACACTTCGTGGGAAGATGAACAGTAGACGAACAGTTGGCGAACAGTGGCGTGGGAAAGTCGCGCTGTTCGCGGGAAAGTTGCAAGAAAGAAAGAAATAGATGGAAAGGAGTCATAACTCGAGTAGGAAGTCATCTAAGTAAATAGAACTGGTGTTTGCCTCTATTGTGGCAAGTATCCGGAAGGCGTCAGGAGCTCCATAAGAGGAAGGAAAGAAGGAAAAGGGGTCTGACGATAGGAAAACTGTAACACTCTTTTCATCTGTACATTGGCTTTCTTGTTACCTTCAACTCCATTGTGTCCTGAGATCCATCTGGGAGTGATGTTATTTTTGGTTAAGTTTGGGTTTTTCATATTGTATTGTCAATATTTGTCTTTAGATGTAAGTGACAATATATTGTCCTGGATGTGGTGTTTCACCATATTTATTACCATTTGATTGTTAATATAGATGGGCATTATGGTACAAGTATTGGAGAGTAGTTTTGCAGCTAAGGTGAAACAGACTGCTTCTGCTTTGAGTACTGTATATTCTTCTATGGAGTCAAGGTGGTAGCATAGTAATTTTTGGAGATTCCTAGCTCAATGAGAACTGCCATTGCTTCTACTTTCCCATTGGTGTCTGATCTATCATAATATATATGGATATTGTTGTTGGCACTGCTGTATTAATTGATTACTGCCACCCTTGTTGATGCTATTTGATTACTAATTTGGATTTCATTGAAGTTGTTCTCAAATTTGATGTTACATTTATTTACTCCATGAATTTGAGCTGGTGTGCTCAAGTCTGCATTGAAACCCCTGCTATGAATAGTTTATGCTTTTTATTCTCATAAAATCAACATAATCAATGAATGGTGAGCATGACAGGTTATCTTTCAGTTAACCTATACATATATAACTATTATTCTAATAGATTCATGCAAATATCACTGTTTGGCAGACACAAGCCAGCAACTTGCTTAGTTTTTGGAACAGATACAGATACAGTGCTGTCAGCAATTTCATATTGACATGCAGCATTCAACAGGTCCCACTGCAATATTCAATCTCTGTGTTGAACCAAAATTCTCATCAGATCATCCTCCTGCCCATGATTCAACCATCCAACAGCTTCTATTTGGACTCACTGAATATTCATTGGCCAAACTTTACATTCACATGGACAACTCTCTCACACTCCTTTGGCAGTTATTTAACATGGTGCCTCAGTGTCAACTGCACCATTTTCAACAAGATACCTGTGGTGGATTTGATACTCAAGAACTACCCTATGGTGAAGCTATGCAAAGGCAGAGGAGGAAAATGGCCAAGGTCAATACTGGCTGTTGAAAAAAAACCACTTGAATATATTAATATGATTTTTATGTCCAAGTTGGGCAGATGAGCTGCATATATGTAGTTGTGATCTTATGAGAAAAGATTGTTGATTGTACACTCAGCAATTTAATTGATCAACTTGAACTTGAAGTTCATGCTGCAGCACACAATGCAAAGGAAAACAGGAACTTTTTATGGTATTTCATATTCAGATCTTCTAATATAGATCATGATTCTAGACAAATCATGTCATGTTTCAGCATTACATATTTTATGCTTACACTATTCACACATATTATGCATATATTGTATACATTCATCAGCTCCACTTATTTCAAATAGCTGACTAATACTCTTGGCATATGACATAGTTTACTGTGATAGCTTACTAATCATTTCATGTCATTCCATACCTTATCTTTTTACAGTGGTTGCTATATACAGATACAAACATTCCCTGTAGTATATAAGGAGGGCCATACCACTCATCTTTTCTTTCCTTAAGTCTTATACAAGTCTTATACATTGGTTTCTCCTCCACTCTAAACCATCTTCTCATCTCTTCCTAAATATCACACCTCATGACCTTCTCTTGTCATTACCCCCAGTGCATAGACTGATCTTCCACAGTACTCAACCCTTTGTCTACTGTGCACTGAGGGTCTTCTTGAACTTCAAATGATTCTAGTGCTATCCAATGCCTCTCCATTTCATGGTACTTGGCACCTCTTGGGTTATTTTGATGTTTGGGCTTTTCTACCACCTTATAGCTGCTGCATTCTCCATGCTTGTAGCAATTGACAATTCACTCTTTCATAATAAATCGGTCACTTCAAGACACATAACAGATTAGTGTTCTGAACAACCCACCATCAGCTGCACACAGTGAAGCACATTCCAATGGTTGCATGAAAGTCCCCTTTAGACTCTCTTGTCCTATTTGTTTCAGAGGGATCAATTGTAAAGAAGTCTGCTGATATTCAAAAGACAGTATAGCTGTTATTTGACACAGTCTAGAGGAATCTTTACATGATCACCTGGGATAACCTTTTCTTTGTTATCACATTCTTCAATCTGTGACTGGCAGCAGATTCTTCAATTACACCTTCATAGCTGCCTCCTTCTCCAAGTCTGTACTGTTTACTGCCTAGACCAGATTTTGCAAACCGTTGCTCTTAGAAGACTTTGATCTGGTTCCTCCATATCCATTCTCACTGCCTTCTCCATCCATCTCTCATCTTGTACAAGAACAATGCAATCATCCTCCATGCTCAACCTCTTTTTTATTTGTTTATCCAGATGAAAATGCTGATCCTGCCATTAGAAATCCTCTTCTCTGGAAAAAAAGAGCAATTCTATCATATGAACATATACTCAACAACAGAAGCAGCTTGCTATGTGGAACTACAAATTCAACAATCGTGTTTACAGTGCTGCATGGTATTCACTTTTTGTTCACCACTTTGCCTATCACCAAGTCTTGGAATCTTTGCCAATCACAAGGAAATGTCTGCATCAGGAGTATTGCATATACCATGAAGACAACATAGGAGAAATATGGCTGAGGAAGTTGGGACTATTCTTCCAGTCCCACCTTCATGGCCACTTGGACTTTAAAGATATCAAGATCTTGACTGTGCAGGACACTTGATTTTCTATTTTCTGTATTACTATATACTAACTAGGGCTGTAATTGTATGTTAAAATCATTCAATTGTCTCAATCTGTTGCCTTCTCTCACCTTGCCTGTCACTGCTTTGTCATATATTCAAAATATTCAGTCCACACCTGCACTTGAGATCCACCATCAGATTGTCTACTATACAAAGCAGTCCCACCTTCTATCATATCCTATAAAATCCTCTAAGTACAACTCCAGTACTCCATACATACTTCTGCTTTTGATACACAAACTCTGGTACATTCTTGCTCATCCCTTGCTCCCTCTTTTTTCTTCTTCCTTTTTTGAAAACTTCATTTTTGATGCACTGACGCTATTTTCCTTTCAGTTGGGTTCTCAAATCCACATACATTGACAATATTTTCTGCCTTGCTGGCACAGCTATTATAGCTGCCCTGCATGATTTTGATGAAGGACCTTACCGACTGTGTAGCCTGGATGGGGAGACCTGGCAAGGATACTATAAGGAAATAATGCTGAAAGTGCGGGGCATGCAGGCAGACCTGACTGCGGGCCTGTGGTTGCATGACTTCCAGAGCCAGTTGTTGGCTCGCACACAGGGATCATAGGATTGGATAGTCGATGACTGAATAGTGGTTAGTTGCAGCTGGGGACATCTTGAATTCTGAGGGATATCTAGGATCCATGTGAATCAGCAAGAGTGCAAGCAGGGAGAGGCGTACCTAGTTAGAGGGTAAGAGGAAAGTGTACTGCCATGAGACTGAATGAGGGATAGCCACAAATGTTGAGAATAGTGAAGAAGTCTTGAAATAGAGATAAAATCAAGGGTGGCAGGAGGGACACTTCAATGGATCTTCAACCCCACTGTTGCTCAATACAAGGTGGCAATGGGGCAATCCAATGGACACAATGTCCAAAAGCGGTCTCTGCACAACACAAAGTCTGACCACAGAGAGGAAGTTGAGCGGCACAAAGTAGCTGGGGCAATCTTGACTTTTGAGGGGTATCTAGGATCCATGTGGATCAGCAAGAGTGCAGGCAGGCAGGGGCATACCTAGTTAGAGGGTAGGAGGAAAGCGTACTGCCATGAGACTGAACGAGGGATAGCCGGATGCAACTCCTGCCTTTGGACTTGTATGTCCCTTAATCCAACCTCCTTATATCCATCTCCATACTCTTGTCCATATACTGTACATACTAGTCCCATCTCTTACTTACCTCTGTACCTATGCTTCATTTAGAAGCATAGCTCTGGTGACACCTATCCTCTGACCTTTACCTACAAATCCTATGTACCTCCAAAGTATATAAACCATTTGTAAACTCCTGTACACTTCAAAATATTATCTTAGACTCACACTCCTGCCCTCAAGTCTTGAAGACTCTCCTCTAACCTCTGCTCAACTTGACATCTGACATCTAAAGTCATAAACCTCTGACACTGCTGACATCTCCAAAATCTGGGACATGGGACTCAGCAAGGGCACACCATATAAGGTGAAGTCAAGTCCCAACACCCTAAGTCAACTCCAACATTCCAGAGTTCTCTTCTGGAGTGTATGACCTTAACACCTTCCTTCTGAAAACTGAGTGTTTGCTGTTACTGTGTGACAAGGTTTGTTGACATGCATGTTAATGCATCTCATTTTTAAAGCTTGAGGGACAGGAAAAGGTGAAACACATTGCACAGTCAGTCACCCCTGCCACATCAACAGAAGCATCTACATTATATACTCCCTGCAACCTCATGCAATCACATTCCCCTCTGATACTCCATTGACACAGCTATGTATGTATCTAATCCATTTCTGCATTACCACAGCCAGCCTCATGTCACTACTCCCTTAGCTCAAAATGAGCAATAGGAATGCATGTCCTCCTGAGTCTCAGTGTTGTTCAATTCAATCTGATAATATGACTACCTGACTCCCAGTGTCATGCTCTGGAGTGTTTTCTGATTGGATATAAACCTGGAAAACTGATTTGTATAATGGGAGAATTCAGTCCTTGTGCTCCAGGGAATCATGCAAGCAGCAAGATAGACAATGGGTGTGAAAGAGATTGATTCCTGTTCTTGCAGAGTCTGATTACAATCACCTGGTTACTGGCTTGTATTACTGTATTACAAGACTTTTCATGCTCATTTACAATCATAAGCACACATTGACATCTACATGTCAGCACTTTTGCAATTAATCCTATGGAGGAAAGTGGAAAAGAGTTGAGAAGAATATTATGTAGTTTGTTGAAATTCATTCTACTAGGGGCAGAATCTTTGCACAGAGGAAGTAGTGGGACTTGTACTCTAGTCTGAGTGTATGAAATATAAATAGAGAGTGTGTGTGTGGAAATTGGACTTGGGTGAGATTAGGTAAATTTACTTTAATTTCAAAGCACAGTCTGTCAGGTATGTTACCAAAGTGTTCTGGTAGGTTGCAGTTGTGAATTGAATATTGTTTATCCATGCATACAATTTATAAGGAGTTTTGACCTGATGAAACCTCTCATTCAAGGGCAGCATTGAGCTCAGTGATTGAGATTCACATTCAGGGCAGAGCTGAACAAATGAATTTCTGGTGTAGCCTTGTTAATTGCCAGTTGCTGTAGAGATGAGGAAAGACTTTGCTGAAGCCTGGCTTACCAAACTGGTGGACAATGCTGTTTCCACTGCAGACAAAACAAGCAGGAAGATTATAGAAGCATTCCTCACCACATTCACTCCATATAACAATGCTGTGCAAGCTCAGGATCTTGCCTCCCTTATCCAGGACAAGCATCAGTTCTTGTTGCTGATTCAAGGTCACAGATATCAATACTCTCCTTCAAGGACTCAAGCCTAATGTCCCCACTCAACTCACTATGTCTGGCATACTGCCATGAAAATGAAAGACATCTAAGTGTTGGAAATCAAAGAAAATCACAAGAGAATCTGTGAACTTAGGAAAGAATCCTAACTGTCATATGAGGGAGGACAAAGTGATCATTGCTGCAACATCAATGCTATATACATGGATCATCTCACAATCATGCCTATTAAATGGAATTAACTCATGGTCCAGAAGTAGTATGTTCTATTAAAAATATATTAGATCAACAAGCAACTAACATGCATTAAAGGCCCTTGAGAGCAAGCTGTTCTTCAACACTTTGCTCACACACTGTATATGCAGGATTAGATGTGATTATTAAGCCATTCAGCACATCTCTTATGGTGTTGGCATTGTGTATTTGTATTTGCATCAGCTGCAACCTTAATCTATGGTAGTGTTTGGTTTTGGAAAAAATTGCATACTGAATTCATACTCTGCTATGGTATTATCTAGCTGCTCCTCAATGTCATCTAATGACTTTGTGCCTGAAACACTGGTTGCATAGCTATGAACTGGTTCTGCAACACTTGTTGTGCTGCTAAACTGGCCCTGAAATGCTTGTGGTACAGCTGAAAACCAGTCCACAGTGCAATGCTTGTTGCATAGCTATGAGCCAATCCTAAAAGGCCTGCTGCATAGCTTCAAGCTCATTTGCACCATCTGTCCATCAGTGATGGCAGAAATATTGTTGAAGTGGCACAACTGAGATGATATAATGTCAAGACCCAGCCATGTCAGGTGGGTTAGGGGGAATTGCTGCCTGGTTCATATGTTGGTTGAAGCTGAAGTGGTTGGGAAATGGGTTCAACAAGAATCTTGCATGGATGGTGCATGGCCAATGGCACTTGGCAACAATGACATGGTTTCTGATACAGTTCCCAGGCCCAGTCCAATGATCCAAACCTTCTGCTTAGTTATGCCAGTTGTGCAGACCATTTCAATCCTGCATACACTGGTGTGTTATACCACTCCATTGGCCACCACAGCCACCACAACTCATAACACAGGTGGCAACACAACTAGAACCAGCCCTTTGACAGCTGGTGAAAGATTCAAAATGCCACCAATGTCTATGGAGGTGCACCACAATTTCAAAAAGTTGAAATGAAAAGACAATGTATAAAGTCTGACTGTTCCAGTTGATTTATACTATAGTAGTGCAAGAGCTAACTTTATTATAGGGAATCAAGCATGTGGTTAACAGCCAACTCAATCATGGTTATACAGTACATTCAGCTGCAACACATTCCCTTTCACAGTCACATCACTAATTAGCACCTTGAAGAATATCATGAACTTATGTATGTATAGAGACAAATAGCAGGTCTGTGCAAATTGATATGGTCCAGAGTGCTTTCAGTATGGAATACAGGTACATGTTCTAAACACTCTGTAAAGCAATCCAACAAAGACTTGTCAAGCTCACCACAATTCCTTCCACTTCTCATTCCAACTCTGGGAATTTCCAATTACACAACATTCTACCATCATCAAAAAAGGACTTATCTGCCATCCCTAATTTCTCCCTTGATGTGATGCACAAATATTTAGTGGGATTTATTGTTGCAGACCACCAAGTATTGAAGTTCTGACCACTCTTTTACTGAACATTTTCTAACAACTATATTATAGTTCATCAAAATTCTCAAGTGTCCCAATCAACTCATTCTCTTCATATACCAAGCAAGCCATTGTCATGGTCATTTCAAAAGTAGGTGATATGGCACATCAGGCATGTATATGCAATAAGCCTAAGTCTTGATTCCTTTTATATTGGTTTCAAGCATCTCAATGCATCATTTCATTGGCTGAAAACCCCCATTTGTGGTCTGCATTGTTATTCCCATTTGGTTATTGATGGAGGCACCAAGATCCTGTCAAATGTCTTCTTGTATGACAACAATTAGCAAATTAAGAATGACTGCAATCTCTCTGAGTGGTGTCACTTGCTCAATTTGGACTGGGGGTAGTGTCTCTTGAGAGTTGTAGTCATGCTGGAAATGTGATGAGTTTGGCAATACTCAACCACTTTTCTATACAGATCAGGACTAAGAGATCAGCCACAAAGATGTTGGAAATAGCAGTAGTGAATATATAAATTTTAGTTATGTTTGGAAACATATATTATATTGGATGGCTCAATGAGGTGAAGAGGAATGGTTATATCAGCAGAAAACTGAGTCAAGAAAGTTCAACTTACTAACAAAACAAACAAAAACAAACAATGTCACAGAGTTTAAACTCTGCCTCAGTGAATAATGGTGTCTTGGTTTCCAAGCTATTCCAACTTTAGATGATAAAACACATGTATGAGATAGGCATATGAGTGAGATTTAAGTTGTCAGATACCCAAACTACTATGCCTGTCAATCAACTTGTAATATGGAAATTGCATCATCACTATCCACCAAGTCTACTGACATGCTGGCAGCCCTTTGATGCTGACAACTCTTTAATGAGCTACATACTTCCAATCATAGATCTTTGGATCTCATTGTGTAAGTAGAGGAAAGGATGACTGGTTGCATGTGAAATAGTGTACATGCAAATGAGGGAGTCTGTGTCTACTGGTATGAAAAGGGGGAAGCATGATTGGTGGAAGCATGGAGGGCCCAGAATGAAAGCTAATCCTGCTGGATGAGTGTGAGCTCTGATTCTTGGATAGTAGGCATGGTAGGTGACACATGGTGTGAACTGGCATACCCTGCAGGTAGGAGGTAAACATGACTTATCAAACACTCTATTTGCATATGGGGAAAATGGTGTATTGTAAAAAGGCTTCATGGATTGCAGGTTTGGCTCGCATGTATGGTTCAAAGATTTGAGTGTATTTGGATAGGTATACAAGAAAAGTGATGCTTGTCCAATGATCTTTGACTTTGACAATATTGAATGGTATGTTGTGAAGGAGGTATTTGAGTGTGGAACCAATGTATAGCCAATGACCTTTGAGCAGGGGCAGACTTGCCATTTTTCCAGCTTTCTCAATGGTTTTTAAGAAATTTGAATGGGTCAAGGGGCAATGAGTGTTTTTTACCTTGTATGAAAAAAGGTGGAGGTTGGCAGGAGAATTGTTGATGGTGAGATGGTTGAGCATGGCAGGTGGGGTCTGATGAACTATCTTGTTGGGCCCAGTTGATGTCCTCTTCTTGGGGTATAGCTTTGGTGTGGAGAAGGTGAAAGTTGGTTAGGGTGGTTGTGCTGTACACCCATGTGGACTCTTGTTATATGTAAGGACAGATTGAAGGAGTTGAGGTTGGCAACAGTGAATTCACCAATGCATGCAGTAGTGAAAAAAATTGTGGTTAGGCAGGTAACAATGGCAGCAATGAGGGGGTTGGAAAGCTTGAGGTGGTTATGGATTTTGCAGATGGCGAGAATGGTGTATGGTTCTCAGGCAGGTGTGGAGGGGGGGCTAGTGATCTGGAGGCTTTGAAGAGTGCATCAATTTCATTTGAGTTAAGAGACCAGAGGAGGCAATGTAAAGTGTGCACACTGTTTACGTAGTTGGAGATGGTGCTCACCATGTATAAGCCAGTAACTGTTGGGATGAAGGTGGCTATAATTGTATGCAAGGCTGGGGTGCACTGGTCTTCAGGAATCACCTTGTGGTTGCAGAGGATATGATATACATATTAGCAGATGAGAACAGTAGGTTTCTTTCATTCTTGGTGTCCAGGCACACACCATCACTTCATATATGTGTTTGGTGTCAGAGGGTGCTAGTGGATGGGGATATTGCATGTGGTGGTAGGAAGCCATTGGAGTGGCACCCTTTGGCAAGGCATGAGGGGACAGAGGGGGCATTCAATAGATAAGGGAGAAGAAATATGGGAGATAGCTGGGGGAGGCCAGGGGGGCCTGGTGTGGTTGGGTGGTGTTAGACAGGAGGGGGGTGATGGACTGACCTTGGATTATGATTGAAATAATGAGAGGGCATTTGGATGGCCCAGGATTTATTCAGTAGGTGGAATGAGTTGATGAGGTGGGGGTCATCAAAGAGGGCAGAGTGGCTCAGAGATGGGGATGGGAGGGAGAAGAAGATGCAAGGGGGGGTATAATCTGTGCAAAAGGAAATGGGCTGGGTTGTCAGCACTATAAATGTATTTGGTATGAATTGTGCATTATGACAGAGCCAGGGCAGAGTAAATGTGCTTGAATACATTGTTGGTTGGGCAGTTACAGTTCCTGCCTTTCCACTAAGCTTCGATGATGCCTTGGTTGTCTCTGAAAACCTGTATATGAATGTTGGTGGTGCCAATGTAGAGGATTGCCAGGATGAGGAGTTTGAGTCTGACACTTTCAGCCCATTTGATGTTGTAACCACCTGCTTTTCAGATTGGGCAGAGTAGCCAGGCATGCCAGCATCCATTGAGAGTGATGCCAATGCCAATGGATGAGCTGGTGTCTGAAAAAGCAAAGAGGTTGAGGATGGGTTGGAGTAATGGGATGAACTGGGAGATGGTGGCGATCGAGCCACCATTTTAGGTCATTTTGCATGCTGTCAGGGGGGGGGTTCTTGGTAAGAATGGCATGTTACCAAATACAGTTAGCATTGCCTCAATATTTGTAAGGTAAGGTGTCTGGGCATATTTGGGCTGTGTGGATCAGTTTCCTGTGGAGTTTTTGTACTTCATTGAGAGTTTGTGTGCAGCATACATTCCAGTCAGTAATGGCATTGACATATTTGAGGCATTTTGATTTGGCAAGGCAGACAGTACATTGATTCAGGTGTCAAGTGAAACCGATGAAAGTGGGTTGGTTCAAAAAGGGAATATTTTTAAAGGATTCCCAAGGAATGCCAAGGTCCTGTGATATCCAGTCAATGTTGTCAATATTGTAACAAAATTGTGTATCAGAGGCAGGACAGGGGGATGATTCAGCCAGATCACACAGGGGAAAATGGTGGTCTTTGTTGTACTCTTCAAGCTGGCTGCATGGTCCTCCTGACATGTTTATGTGGTTAGTGGTATTATTGTGGAGATTATTGTATTTGTTTAGGTGGGGTTTGGAGATTCTTAGAAATAGGTGGTCGTCAATCCATCTTAGGATTGGATCAATAGTGTTAAAACACATTATGTTGGTACTGGTGCTACCTACATTACCATAGATTCCTCCTGAGGAGCCAAAGCCAAAACAGGTGGAGGTGTGAACTGCAAATTGTCAGATAGGCAAACTACTAGGGCATGCCATTGAAAGTGATCTAATTGAATTGTTCTGCAGGCCTTAACAACATCTCAGACAGCACTTTGAGACCAGGGGGAGGCTTGAAATTACTAGGGAAACAATGAAAAAGATATTGTAAGGAGAGGGGAAGTCATCTGGGTTGACAAGAGAATTAATGGAAGGGTGTGAATTTTGGAAGTGGGGGAAAGATAGGTTTTGTATGAGGTGAAACTTACCAGGCTTGCCCAGTTTGGGTACTAGGACAAGGGTGCAGTTTGGAATGGGTCCAGCACTGATTCTATTTCATGTTGGAAGAAGGATCCATTGTACCTGCCTTTGGTAAACTATTTATTAACAATTTGCTTGGAGATGAGATGGTGTTCCAGTATGGACAGGTTGTTGGGGGGCAAAAAGGTGTGGGAGAGAAGGGGGAGATTGGCAGAGAAACCAAATCTTAGGCTGTTGTATATAGTGAAGTATTGATGTTCAAGGTGAGCTATGGACAATCAATGACACCATGCTTTGGGCTTATATGGTATTTGCACTTGGATGAAACTATGGGTGAGGATACTTCTGAGTGCTGTGGAATGGGCTGCCATATTTGGAGCATTTATGTTTGATGTGCTTGTAAAGGAGGAAGCATCAGTTGGTTTTTTTTGTTCATCATGCCATTGTCTGCAGATGTGGGATGCATAGTGGAGGATGATTGAGTTTCCATTTTCATTGATGCAGATACTGTGGTTCTCAATATTCCGGAAGAACAAGGTGAGGTCGTTGACATGTTTGGCTGGCCATGTGTGTTTGATGTGATGAAGGAAGGAGTTCTTGGCTTGGAGAAATTTGCTAAAGGAGAGGTCATGGTCTGCATAGACATTGTGTGAGGCTCTGATGGAGGTGATGGAGGGAGGGTTAGGACATCATTTGAGTTGGATAGTCTGAAAGAATTGTCAGCCTGGGATCTGTAATTGCACTAAGCAACTCTTTGGGGAGAAGTACCAAAATTTACAAATTGAATGCAGAGATTTTTAGGATGGCATATTGGGATGGTATGGATGCAATGGGACTTGGAGGGGGGAGGTCTGCATTGAAGTCATTGATTTTGGGTTTTTTCTTCTAAGCTTTAGCTTTCTCAAGTCTTTGATCTTCTTCTTCCCTTTTTCATTGTTCACATTTGGGATGCAGCATTGTGGGCATCAGCATCTTGCTGGGTGTTCCACTCAGGAGGGTGTTGGTTATGTTCTTTCTTCCACATGATCTCTAGATTCTCTATAACTTGTGCGAGTTTGAGCTGGAGGGCCTCATAGATTCAGCAGTAAGTGAGGGAACTGAAATCAGGCAGGACCTTGAGGTTGGTGTCTGCCATGATGATGGTAGGTATGAAAAGAGTGAGGCAAGTGAGTGAATGAGTGAATGAGAATGTAGCGTGAAAAAAAAGAAAAATGCAAAGAACAACAAGGGAGAGTGGTGTGAGGAGGAGTGGTGTGGTGGAAAAGTGGAAAGAAGAGAGGCACCACTTGAAGCTACTTGTCCAAGTACTGCTGTGTCCCTCATGCCTTACTAACTACAGTGCAGCAACTTTCATAGGATTATCACCACTCTTCATAATAATGCCATAGAAGCTTGTATTATCAACAGTTGTCCACCCCCTGCTTGTAATTCTCAAACACATGTTTCTCAATAAATGGAATCTCAACATAAACTGTGTATATCCCCCAAAGTCTTACTGAAATTCTTAACAAAATGCAAGATCATGATAGGATGTTTTTATAAGCAATCTCCAGCCCACCCAGTTTCCTATTTCCATTCAGCTTTCTATTTTGCTAAATGCTGCAGGTAATTATAGAAATGCTGCTACTTCACAGGATATGGCAGAATGCGCTGGTGTTTCTGTTGACACTATCTATAATTGCTATACATAAATGACTCATAGTGGCTATTTTACCTTTCAACATCCCATGTAAACAGGAGATTAAACAAAGGGCACAGGCATAAAACATGTTCAGATACTCACTCTATACATCCAATCCAAACCCATCACCAAGCTTTCCTCTAATTCACAATGCCTCCCATACACAGATACTCATTTTCTGTGTCTGACTCCTACCATATCAGGTCCTTTCCTGCTTCACTTCATGTGTCATTATACTTCTACCCATCTGGAATTGCAGCTCACTTGCCTGACAGGTGTTACGTCCATTTCAGGTCAGTAAGTGCCAAGCGCTTCTGCCATGTCATCTCCCCTCTTTGTACCTAGGTAGTTACATCTCCATGTATCTAACCACATATCACACTCTTTTCCTTTGTCCATACAACTGAGCAATGTCCAAAGATAAAGAAATATCCAAGAATTGCTTTGCTACCTTGACTGTTACAACTATGGAACAACAGAATTTTTAATCAGTATTCCAAACAGCACCATTATCCCTGGTGCCTAAACCTGGCAAGCCTGGAAAGTTTCACCTCATGCAAAACCTTTTGTACCTCTACAGGCACGTATCCCCTTTAATCTTATTCCCAAACTTGGAAACAGATCTGAATTTATTTCCAACACACTATAGTACTTTCCAAATTATATGCTTTTTAATCTCCACTCGCCACCCTCCAGGCATTCAAGCTATGGTCCACAGTGTAGCTGAAGGCTATTACACAGTGCCATCCCACCCATCTCAATGGCCTTCTCTGGTCATCAAGCTGGGTGATGATCAATTTGCAATTGACATGTCCTTCTGCTGTGGTTACACCCTTTTGGGTAGCATGTATGGCCAAATTGGGGACATAGAGACAGACATAATGTATTTTAGCAGGATCAAGGCCAAGACAATAATGCTGGACAGGATTAGGACAGGCCAGATAGACTAGCTATAGATCTGTCACACCAAAGCATGGAGTAGACACATATTGAACAATGATGCTAATTTATATATAGTAAGAATGGAAATAAAGATCACATTATGTAAATTCAACATCAAATTCACACTGTGTCCCATGGCCTTCCTGCTTAAGCATGCCATTGCTTTGAACAGCAAAGTTAGTGAATATGAGAAATGAACTGCAGTACTACAGTGTACACCTTCTAAGTTGAGCCTATTGGATGCACAAGTCTCATAATTTGGTCTAATGGATGGGACTTGTGTCACACTTGCTCATTAGTCTGAGGATTTTGACATAGACCAGTGAGTAGGCAGGAATGCTGAAGTTAACTTCACATACATAAATCTAAAGCAATTTCATCAAGCATGACCTTGAACTTTGAATTCATTAGCATTGACATTATTTAATAGTGGAGGAAACAAACAGCAGTTGCAGTGATCACCATGGTAACCATTGGAACCTCTAAAGCAAAGACTTCTGGAAAGAGCTTGCTAACCAATGTAGAAGTCTATGATCAATCCTGCAAGTGCTGGGTGGACTGGGTTATTGGCATTTTCCTAGCAACAATATTAGGGCAAGATAATGATGAAAACCACTCTACCTCATTATTGACACCATTTTTCAAGAATAGGCCAGTGACCATTGCCTAAGAGACACTTAGCAATCTCATGTTTTTATCACCACAATTGTGGGATCCCATTGGTAACGTTATAAGGACTGCAGAGTCCTTGGGTTCATATCCTAGCCTATCTGGACTGCTGCAAACTCTGTCTGCTTCAAGTCCATTGAGTCTGCTTTCCTGGACTGCCTTCAATCCAACTTGGACCACTTCATTCCTAGTCCGGACTACCTGTTTTTAGATATGCAGTGACTCCAAAAACCCCTTTCATACTAACCCTGAAAGTGGTGCACGAAGTGCACCACCACACACTGTGGGAATTTCGCTTAGGTTTGGTGGAGTCATAAACAGTACATACTCTTGGCTACAGGATCCCCCACTAGGTCATGTGATGCGGTCCACAGGCTGTGGAGATATGGTCAATTGGAAACAGCAATACCATGGAAAGGGTTTTTTCACTTTTGAATTGAAATGGGTATTTGGATATTATCAGTACTTGGTATAGCCTCCTTTTGCTCTAACCCTCCTAGGCATGCTTTCGATCAATTTCTGACACTCCTCAACTGGTATCCTATCCCACTCCACTTGAACCCTTTTTCACAAATCTTGGTTTTGATTGAAGGGGTTTTCATGCTCTGCAAGTCTCCTCTTAAGACAACCCCAGAGATGTTCAATAGGGTTCAGGTCAGGAGACTGTGCAGGCCAAACCATAGTCCTGAATTCTTGCTCCTCTAGCCAGTTCTTGACCTTCCTGCAGGGTGCTTGGAGTTATTGTCCTGCTGAAAGATGATGTTAGGATGATTGAGACCATAATACTCCAGGGTTTGCTGGAGCTCATCCTCAAAAATCTGAAGATAGAGGTTCCTATCCATCCTACCATCAATCTTAGTAGCAAAGCCAACTCCCTTCCAAGTCATACAGCCCCACATTATTAAAGAACCTCCTCCAAACTTAAGGATTTCTTGCATCAGCCTATTACTAAGCCCCTCATCAGACCATATGACCTTCTTTCCTTCATAGTCCAATCCTTGTGGGCATAGGCAAAGTTCAAGTGAGCTTTGCATGCCTAGCAGAGAGAAGAGGGCGTTTAGACTTCATCACAGCCTTCATACCAGCTTCCTTCAAGTGGGAGGCAGACAGTATTGGCAGAGAGGAGCTGGTTGATGATGTTGGTAAGGGATTTGGTGACTTGGATAGCATTTTCAGCTTTGCCAGAGGTGATAAGATGTTGGGCATGTTGAATGTTGGTAGGAGAAAGCTTGGAAGGACAACCTCCAACTGCTTTGGGAAGGGCAGAACACACTCTTTGGAGTGAAGTTTGGATACAGCAAAAGGGCTAATACCAGTTTGCTTGGCAATGGCTTCACCAAAGTGGCTAGCATCAAGCAAGGAGAGGATGGTGCTTTGTTGAGCAAGAGAGAGGAATCTGACCATGGTGGTGGTTGAGAATCAAGAAGACTATACCAAGTACTGATAATATTCAAATACCCATTTCAATTCAAAAGTAAAAAAACTCTTTCCATGGTATTGCTGTTTCCAATTGACCATATCTCCACAGCCTGTGGACTGCATCACATGACCTAGGGGGGGATTCTGTAGCCAAGCGTATGTACTGTTTATGACTCCACCAAACCTAAGCGAAATTCCCACAGTGTGTAGTGGTGCACTTTCAGAGTTAGTATGGAAAGGGTTTTTGGAGTCATTGTATTCATGTTCCTCTTACTTAGCAAGCAGTCCAGAACCTTTCCCTTTGCTTTCTAACAGTTCTATTTAGCATTTTAGCTAGTTTAGAAGAGTCCAGGGTATTCCCTAGACTATAAAGTTTTGTATTCAAATTCTGAATTCCATCTTTCTGCCACTCAGGTTGACTGATCACTCTCTTGTCTCACTTGGCCCTCATCCTAGGCCTTTTGCTTCGTCTCCAGCCCTTGTCCTTGGCCATCCCTCTGTCACTGGCCATCGTCCTCGGCCATTCTCTTCATTTCTGATCCTCATCCTTGACCAGATTTCTGTTTTTCATCTTATTTTCATTGTCTTCATCTCTTGCACAGTCCGCTTTCAGACTGGATTACTAAGCAGCGCTGTGGTCAGTTATTGCTAACCCTTCTCACCTACAGCCCATAGTGCTAGGAATTCCCCCAGGATGAGCTAAACACTTGCACCCTCGCACACTTAATATTACTTTTACAACTGGAGCCCACTGCAAGGGGTTTTTTCCAGGATTTTTGAGAAGGACACACTAATTCACACCACAGCAAATCACCTCATCAACCTCCGCTAGTCCCAGATCTTTCATGCTACTTCAAGACATCTTTTCTGCCTTCTATTTCTTGAAAAAAAAGTCCATCCTAACATCTTCAACCAAAGTTCATCTCAGTTCCAGTGCCTCATTGAAAGCCCTTTCTTTAGCATTGCCTTAAAATTTTATCCTCGTCCAAATCCCATCACCTTTCTCAGTTCTCATCCTGCAGATCATCAATCAATCTCCCATCAATAATCCCATCAGAGCTCAGATCACCTCCTCTATCGCTTCCATCCTGGTCCTCCCGGCTCATATCCTTGCGCGTGTCACAACCATCATCACCGTCGCTGTTTTCTCCCAGGCTTCACACACATACTCACTCATCATCATCACCTGAGATCGTAGATCCTACTGTCATCTCCATCAATCAATCATTTCCACACATCTCATTGCAGGATCCATCGCTTTTGTCCTCATCACAGGGGCTCATAGTCTCAACCAGCATGGCCATCATCCTCATCAGCATCATCCTTGCCATCTCTCATCAATTATCCCCCCTCATCTCTCCTCATCTTTGGTCGTTGTTGTCTCGGCTGGACATCCTGACTTCCAATGCACACATATCACTCCCATCACCATCACCCCCTTTTTGGCTCATATCCTATACCATATGTGCACTCCACAACTGTCACTATCACCACAATCATTACAACCTCCAATTGATCATCCCTCTGGTCTCTCCTTGCCGCTCATTGTTGTCACCTCACAAATCGCTTTGGTCCTCTCCTCAGCCGCTTTCGTTCTTGTCACTCAGGCTTGTAGCCTAGATTCCTTCTTTCCTCTAGCCACACTCCATGATCACCACCCTCATCACCATTCTCATCATCACTCCCCTCTCATTCACATCTCAACCACTTTCCTCGTCACTTGGGCTTGTAGTTGGAATCCCCTGCATTTTGTTGTCACTGTCAGCACTTGTGTTCTCAATGTTCACGCATGCATCACCTGCACCTTTGTTGGCCTCACTCGCAGTCCCATGCTGCATCGCATGTCACCATTGCCATCATCATGGTGGGAACGGGACCCCTCATTAACATTTTTGTTGTTGCTGTTAGAGTTCGCACACATCACCATCACCTTTGTCCGACGACCCCACTCACAGTCCCAGCCTCGATGCACATATCACCTTCACCACCACCACCCCCATCATCATCCTTATCAGTGTTGTGGTCATCAAAGATTGCGGTCCCAATGTCCACGCTTTTTTGCCACCATTGTTGCTCATGGTATGGCACCCCCTTCCTTTCATTGTTGCCTCCCATGCCTTGTCACATAACCAACCCTTACTACTATCACACTTGTCCTCCTCACCACCACCATCATCACCATTGATTGCTCCATTGGCGCCATCACATCTCTTGTCCCTTCCTCAATCACTTTTGTCCATGTTATTCCAGCTCACAATCAGGACTCATTTTCTTTCACCATCAACGTTGGGGCTCATAGTCCTTGTGTATGGCCTTCATTGTTGTTGTCAAAGCTCATGGTCCCAACATCCACGCCTCCCACATCTCGTCACACATTGTTATCCCCATTGTCATTGTTGTCACCATCACTACTACCCGCATCTTCATCATGTGCATCACTATTTCTTTTCAGCAGCTGTTTTTGTTATCAACCATGCCTTCCCCCAGCTACCTCCTTCAGCTTTCTCATTGAGGCACCATGGATGCTCTCAAATTCAACACAAAGATTTCGTCTCAGCTACTGCACTTCCTAGAACAGGTCGACTTATTAGCATCAAGTATTGGACTTACCAATGTGCAGAAGATCAAGGTAGCCATTCGCTACGCTGATCTAGAAGACACTGAGTTATGGAATACTTCATCCCAGGTAACCACGCAGCATCTGGACTGGTCAGAGTTTGTGTCTGAGGTCCAGCGCTGGTATCTGGAATGTGAGGAAGAGCCTCAATATCACCCACCATCCTCTAGTATTATTTCTTCTACAACCATTTATATCGGCTGACCCTCTCCCTCCATCGTTAGTCATCAAGCACTCGGCGCCACCACAACCAGACCACCCTCACCACCCTGAATTCAAAGACGCAACCAGCCCAGACCATATAGAAGTGGTCCTATTGTTTTCTGATCTGTCCTATTCCCTTATTCATGCTGACCTCATTTCTTTGCCCTCACCAGTTGTTCCATCTCTCGCATGTGTGGTATTATGAAACATTACATCTAGTGATGTTTCATTCGAAGACGTTGATGCTAACCTCCTAAGTTCTATCACATCAGATGAATCCAACACATCTTGTTTAGAATCACAGATGTCTGACCAGACAGACAATACAACTGGTCCAGAGCCTCTCGGACCAATGTCAATCACTTTGCCACCATTGAATATTGTTTCCTTTGACATTGTATGCACTGATCCTATCTCTTCACCCTCACCAGCAGCTCCTTCTGTTGCACCCAGTAACATCTCATCTGAAATTGTTGGTGCTGATCCTTTTTCCTCCTTTCTAGTCATCGAGCACTCTTCATTATAGTCAGACAGCTCTCACTGTCCTGAAATCAAATGCATGATAGGTCTGCCATCTGAAGCAGTCCTATCCATCCCTGAACCATTTAGTATCATTTTCTCTTCAGTCATCTATGCTGACCCTGTCTCACCCTCATCATCAGCCTTGTACATTACAGCACATCCGAGTTCTGCTTTGCAGGATGAACTCATCACATCATGTAATGTTCCGCTCAAAGTCCCTTTCACTGACCTTTTCCCTTCATCTCCAGTCATCAAACACTTCGCACCACAACTGGACTGCCCTCACAATCCAGAAATTGAAGATGCGACCAGTCTGGATCCATTAGAAGTAGTCCTATCCATTCCTGGACCATCCAGTAATATTTCATTTGACATTTTCCATGCTGACCTTGCATTCTCTCACACTAGATGAATCGGACAGACACAGTCCAAGAGTTTCCACATCAAATTCAAACCTTTCATTGCCTTTACCAAATTCGCTACTATCTGTTTTCGCCCTGCTTGCCTCTTTGCATTCATTATTCGCCAGCCTACACCGCCTCATTATCAGCTCATTCGTTTCAGTCTACCTCCTTCTGTTCTGTGACCTCTGGATAGTAGATGACTTACAATTGAACTGACTGACATTGAATACTAGAGTGGGCTTTGCTGATGGGGATTTTGTTGAGTACTCATGAACAATCATGTGTAGTATGGCCTGTAGCCCTATGATATAACTGTACCTTGGCTATAAGGGAGACCTTGCCATAATACTATCACTATCTGTGAGCATCTGTAACAATACTGTATGTATAGCATTTGTACATAAGATTCTGGATTTGCTGATGCCATTATCAAGATGTTGGAATGCACAGTGTGCTGCCAGCCTTAAAGGGCAAAGATAATCTTCAAAAACCCTGCCAGCGATAATATGACATTACCAACTGAAATCAGTGTGATTGATAATATAAGATAATTATATATCATCCTATCATTCTCTTCTTGTTCTGATCAAAGTTTGATTTTTCTGAGATTTCTCTGGGAAATGAGGGTAGGGGCTGATAAGGTATTATCTTATGCTTTCAGCTTTACGTTTATCACACATGGCTGGTCATATCATCACCTCACTGATTTTCTGATGAAGCCCAACAATGTAGAAGCCAGGAAACAAATGTTATACTTGTAATTACTGACCTCAATTATCAATTTATCATCTAATCTGATAAACTACCTAGGGGTCAGAGACATTGGCCCCACATTGCCCTCTGTTGAACGCTAGTATACCATATTAGTATTATAGTTCACACGCTTCATGTATTTAAATACAAACTCAGCAGAGCTGAGTTACAATCGATTCTTTCATTCGATCCCCATTGTTCCCCGCTCACCAGCAACAACCCCAGGTATGTCCTAGTGACGCTTAGCTCTACCACTTGCCTGCTTCAACAGGTTATGAGCCCCAGTGTGCTTACAGCACCTGGGAGTTGCTCATCGTTTCGATGATTCATTCTCGAACGATGTTCAACATTGTTTACATGTGGTCTGGGTGTGAGCATCTCACCCCAGAACCTGGAACTGTCACGATACATTCAGCGTGAATATTTCACCTGAACCACTGTTGTGTGAGCCACCTCACCTCAGTGACTTCACTCTCGCAGAAATGCAGAACGAATGTATCAACCCATTACTCTTCAATGGACGACTTTGTCCTGGTCGAGTTAGGGCTCTGATGTTCAGGAAGCGCGAATCCTTTCGCCTCCTTCTATCTCATTGATGCAAGGATTAGTACTGACATACAACGTCAACCCCAGCTTCTACTATGTCGACCAACTCTACCTTCGGTCAAATCGCTCACCTTAATGGCACCAATTTCCAGCGTTGGTCCACGGATATGACCTCCTACCTCTGCTCCCAGGGACTTTGATCCATCCTCGCTCGTCGCCCCCGTCCTACTCCCGTTGAGGACGCCCAGCACAACGTCACCAACCAGGCCGACATCGACGCCTGGGATGAGATTGATGACAAGGCCCTTGGGACCATCCAGCTCAAACTGGAACCCCACATTGCGGGGAGGTTTACCTCCTACAACACTTCCGGTGATCTTTGGGTTGCCATCGACGCCATATACTCGACTCCCACCATCGCCTCCGCCTATGTGGAGTTCAAGACAATGCTTGACATCGTTATCCCCGAGTCCTCCCATCCCGCCTCAGCTTTCGCTAAGCTGAATGCCTCCTTCGCCACTTTGGCAAAAATCGGATATACCATCCCTGACAAGATTCAGGTGATGATGGCACTTTCGAAGCTGCCTCGCTACGCCGACGTGCTCTCACAGCTCGTCAACCAGACTTCCATGACGGCCACTACAGCCTCCACTACTACCGCCGCGGCAAACGTGCCCAAGACTGCCACCCTCCCTGAGCTCGAACAGCTCGTTATCGCCGCTTGGCAGCAGATCTCTGCTAACAAGTGTAAGACGACCAACAACGAGCCTAGGGCTAACAAGGTCTCCGCCATCAAATGGAAAGGGGAGGACCCTCAGTTCTCTCAGCAGCAGCAACAGCGGTCGCAAGGTCAGTCTTCAGGAGGTAGCGATGACAAGAGGAAAAAGGGCTCACGTCGCTCAGAGGCCGGTAAGGCCAAACAGCAAAAGCGCAAGGCAGCTCACGCTGCAAAGGTCGCTGATGCCTCTGGCTCCACCACCACCTCATTCGCCTTCGCCGCCCCCAACATCGTCTCGCCCCCCACGCCGTCATATCCGTCCGTCGACCCCCGCCGAGTTTCGCATATGCCTGGTGCGGCCCATTATGGCCCTCCAGCATTTCCTCACACTGCCAACACCATCTCGTTGGCACACCGCCTGGGCGTTACGCCCACAATCCAAATGGTTAAGACTCTGGACCCGGTGGCTAACCGCCACATTGATTGGCAAGGAGGTATTCCCTCCTCATCCCACCACCTTCAGAAAAGTCTCGATGACATCACTCTCAAGGCTGCCGCCACCTGGGAGGAGATCCCGTCTGACGACAAACCCTCACCCTCCAAATGCGCCAGGAGCGCCACCCCCCTTCCTCCTATCCCTTCCACACCACGTTCAACCAGCCGAGCTATCACCCAGCTCTGGTCATCGGACTCACGCCTGAAGGTGAGACCACTCCCTCCCTTGCCACTCGGCTTGGAGTGGATTTTGTTGGTCCCTCTGGTTTCTCACAGATTCCAGATGAAGTCGTGGAGACGACGGGTGCTGGCATTGAGCCGGAGGAAGATGAAGTCTCCATGGGTGAAGACTACCAGGACGATGAGTTCCTGGGAAGCTACTTCGACTTCGGCTTCATGGAGGACGTCGACGAATGGTCAGTTCCTCCTTTCCATTGGTCCTCACACTGCTCAGACACTGATGTGCGATTTTCCTCACCACAGAATAACATAGTATTTACGTGTTCGTCTGTAGTAGATAGTGAAAGGACTATACTATCTCCTACTGGTTTGCCACTCTCACTGTGTGATGACTGTAGCAAATCCAACGATAAAGGAAAGGCCCGCTCTACTGGTAACGACCTACCAGCTGAATTATGGCTACTCGACTCTGGGGCTTCTGCCCATTTCACTCACAACATCAGCGACTTCGCTGAATATATAGAGTATGACACGCCTCAATACTCGCAAACTGCGAATGGAAAGACCCCCATTGTTGGTGAAGGAACGGTCATCATTGAGTTCAATGGCAACACTGTGCGTTTATCGCCTGTGATCTACATGCCACATTGCAACCTCAAACTGATCTCAATGGGCACTTTGCTCAAAGATCGTTGCCTTACCCTCAGTGCTGGCCCTGGCCACATTGATTTCTTTGATAAATGCGCACGAAACACAGTGCTCTCGTTCTATTCACATGGTTCAGACACTATGTTCTGGATTGGCGCCCCAGCTTTGAAACCACAAGCCTCAAAAACTATGGCCTCTGTGGATTACAATTTGCTTCATCGTAGACTCAGACATCCCTCTAAAGATGTACTGAAAGCAGCAAAGAAGCACCTGAAGGACTTTCCGGACGTAAAGATCCCTTCATCCGACAAGATCTGTCCAGGCTGCCAATTAGGCAAACAACCCAACCGGTCGTTCCCTCATACTGAGCGAAGAGCATCCTCGCCTTTTGAGCTGATTCATTCAGATCTCAAGTCTTTTGAGACGGAATCGTACCACAAGTACAAGTATGCCATCGTCTTTTATGACAACTACACTTCAATGGCATGGGTTACCTGTTTGCGATCTAAGGATCAGGCTTTAAAAGCCACCAAACATTTCTTCCAATTTGTCCGCACTCAGTTTAATGCCAATATCCGTGGCTTTAAATCTGACGCTGGAGGTGAATACACTTCCAAAGCGTTCACTGAGTACCTGTGTGATAATGGGATTAATATCCTACAATCCGCCCCCTACGCACACCAACAGAACGGACGTGCTGAGCGATTAATTCGCACTTTAATGGACAAGGCTCAGGCAATGCATCTTCACGCTTGCCTACCTGATTCCTACTGGGAGTTCGCACTTCTCCATGCGACTCATGTCTACAACTTGACGCCTATTAACAGGCTCAATTGGAGGACCCCCCATGAATTACTCAAGGGGGAGAAACCCTCTGTCTCGCACTTACGAGTATTCAGATGTGGTGCCTATGTGCATATTCCCGACGAGACCAGAAAGGGCCAGTTGCAGCCAAAATCGCAACTAATGATTTATTTAGGCATTGCCTCTGGCAGTGTGACGAACTTTATGTTCATGCAACCTAACAATTCGCTCCACACCTCTGCCCACGCCGTCTTTGATGAGAATCTCTTCCCGAGATGCTCAGGGGCTCGGCCTCACAAGCCTGTAAGTCACCCTCCGCGGAAACCCCACCACCATGACCAACCTGGTCACTCCGATGAGGACTCCGGTCCCGATGAGGATTTCGATGACGATGGACCCGCTCCAGCAGCCCCCATCCCGAATCAAGAGCGACCTAGATCGCCTCCTCG
>JBBPND010000124.1:0-24528 GCA_038090655.1 Gastroboletus turbinatus
TCTGAATTGTTATCCTTTCTGCCCAAAAGACCGAGTGAGCTGCACGAGGCCAGCGAGACTCGTCTCCCAAGGAAGTTTTCATGATGGCCTCCCGGACATCGTAGTGGCGGCGTTCGACGATTCCGTTTGCTTGCAAGTTGTAAGGCGAGATGCGGATATGGTGAATATGGTACCTAGAAGCGAGAATGTCAAGGGCTTGGATGAAACTTGGTCCGTTATCAGTGACTATCTCAGACAGGGGCCCCCAATGACACAGAATATCTTTAAAGATAAAGGAGGCGAGAGCGGAGGAGTTCTCAGAGCAGATCATACACCATTCTGGATATGCTGTCAGGGCGCACCATGCTTGTACAATGTATCGGTATCCACCTGCCCTGGGCATTAGCATGGTATCAAGGTGAGCTTTGTGAAAGAGTCCTCCAACAAGCGGAACAGTTGGAGGTATGTGGAGCTTCCTCGTTTGGCGGACCTGACATTTGTGACATGACCAGATGTACCACTTGACGTCTTCCACCAACATAGGCCACCAGAATTGCAAGAGTAGTCGGGTGTGGACTGTGAAGACACCTTTGTGCCCAAGGTCATTGTGTGCCTCCTTAATCAGTCCGTACCGCCTATGTTCTGGAACGATGAGTTGATGAGGACTGTGTGGTTCACGGCGCCAAAGAGAATTGTTGAGGATGAAGAATCACATGGCGGAGTTGATGAAAGAAGCATAATCGCAGTCAGACATGTCAGAGGGGCATTCCTGTGTTTCCCAGAACAATTGGATGTTCCGGATGCGGGCCTCCTGAGCCTTCGCTTGAGGAGATCGAGGAATATGGAGCTCTGCGTCTTCCGCTTGCTGTGAGGTAAGGTCTGTCAGTTCAAGGAGAAAGAAATTTACAGATCGACAGGAGGAACTTTCATCGTTTGACCTGGATCAGGAATAGTAAACCAGAAGTGTAGGTGGGGAGGACACATAGAGTGGATGGGTGTCCGGAGTGTTGTAAACTAAAGATGGGGGAGGGGTGTCGTTCAGTAGTACAATTGTGAAGGAGTATGCAACATCCAGCCAATCTTTGTAGTCGTCGTCGTCAACCGGATCAAGCTCTGAAGGAGGTCTCCATGATAGCCTGTCCGCACTGGTGTGGCGCTCAGCAGGGATATGAACAAGCTTGAAATGGAACAGGAGAATTCCTGCAATCCATCGATTGATGGTAGCATTGGGTTGGAGGTCAGGGTTGTTGATCATTCCTTTGATGTACTTTGTGTCCATTTTGACTGTGAGGTTAGTAATTCTGAAGATTAAAATGCAGACAGTGCATAATGATCGGAACAATCTGTAGAGTTCGAGTTTCGCTTGGGAATAGCGAGTCTCTACCTCGTTCAGACTGATAGAGCCGAAACGATTTGGATAGCACTTTCCATCATCTCCTTCCTGGGAAAGGATATACTCCACCATGATCATGGAGGTATCAACGGCCAGAATCATTTCTCGTCCACTCTCGTAGTCTAAGTGCTGGAGTGCCAGAGACTTTATGATCTCGTCCTTCAGACATTCCATTGCCTCTCGTTGATGGACTCCCCATTCAAATGTCACTCCATTCTTAGTTAGATCTACGAGTGGACGAGCGATCTGTGCGAAACCTTTGATAAAAATCCGAAGAACTCCGCATGTACCGAGGAAACTGCAGACTTGGGAGACAGTGGTGCACTCCAGCCAGTCTTGGATCTTCTGGACTTTCGTTGTTGGGGGGACTCTTCCTTTGAAGGTGCATTTATGTCCAACGATAATGGCATCTGGAGCGGCAAGGACGAACTTCTTGGCGGACATGGTAGCTCCGACATTCTGTAAGCGCTGTAGGATATAGTAAACAACAATTAGGTGCTGCCAAATGAAGTGGCGAATGCCCGCATTTTCCAGAATAGTCTCATAGATTCCGTCATCATGTTGGTACCGTGTGGTTCCAGACTTAACCGGGAGATCATCTATGAATGGCATTGTGTACTCCAGAATCTCGTCCTGTAGGATAAATGACATGTCAGCTTGGTAGACTGCATTTGTATGTCCCATGGGTAAAGCCGTTAAATGGTGGGGTCCTAGAGGAGTGGTAAATGATGTCATATCGCATGACTCAATATGGAGGGGGCGTTGGTCATAGCCCGCAAACAAATCCATCATGCCATAAATGGCATACATATCCAGTGAATGATTCTGCAAAATGTTTGACAAATGGGGGAATGGAAGCATTGCGGATGGTGACTGCATTGAGAGGTTGGAGGTCGTGGACAAGGCGGAGGGACTTTCCATCTTGCTTGAGAACGCAAAACCAGTGTGATCAGTAGGATGCTGCGGAGGGCTCATACACTCCAGAGGCAATGCAGTCCTTGATAATTTGGATTGCTTCTTTCTGAATGGATGGCGAAATAGGAATGTTCCATAGTACCCACGGAGTATGGGGTATGGTCGGGATCTTCACTGGAGGGAAGTATCGCTCATCAAGACGACCACACTCCATGGGAACCCAAGCAAAGGCCATCTCGTGAACTTGAACGAGCCATTTCACAGGATCTAAGTCCAATGTGTTGGAGTGTTCCTGTATATAGTGAACACCTGGGGTGAAGTCAGGGGGGTGGGTAGGTAATGGAATGAGTCCTGCTAATGGTTCGTCAGGAAGTCGTTGGAGTACGCGGAACTCTTCCTTCAGAGGAGTGGAGACTGCATGAACTTTCTTCATCACTGGCTTGTAAGCAAGCATGTGATGGGTTATATCAAAGGAATACCCATCTCTACTATACTTTGGTGACTCGTGCATTGGAGTCCCTTGTGACAATGGGGGCAACCTTCAGTCCAAGATCAAGTAGGTAGTTTGTACTCCTTCCTGCTATTAGGATCCTGTAGAGTGATTGTCTGGCTTCTGTCAGGAAAGTCATTAGTCGTCACGCTTAAGAGGCAGTGAAAGGGTTGTCCGAGTAGGAGGTCAAAGTTAGCCTTTGCGAGGACCTGTACTTGGAGGCAAACTTCACCTTGCCCAAAGTCTAACGGAAGATTCTCGAGTACACCTAGAGTGGAGTCAGTATTCGTATTAGCGGAAGACCAAGTTCTTCCCAAATCCGCTTCGGCATTGTGATGATCTCCGATCCAGAATCTAGGATGCCAATGATCGTTTGGTCAGAGCCAGAGACTCTGGCTTCCAAACATTGCAAGGAAAGGTTGTGGTGAGTGACGATGATGCCATCATCATTCTGGAGCACGCAATCTCCATATTCCCGTTCAATTCAATGGGGGTCTCACCCTGTTAGCTCATTAATGTGGACAATGTTTGAGAAAGTTACCTGCTTCGTTGTTGTCAGATCACAGAACTGCTTCCGGAATTCCGGGGTGACGACGAACAGGTCTTTTACCGGGACTTCAATGCTCATTTCCAGGATGTGGTCAAGGATTCGTTTCAGAGCGCTGTTGTCTTCTAGCTGGAACAAGTACCTATATTAGTTCAAGGATTGAGAAGGAGGTGGAGGGTTAATGTTAGCGGTTCTGGAAGAAGGTAACAAGGAGGAGTTTGGTCCGGATTCCGGGGCTTTACTAGTCTGTAGTGGGGTCACCAGTCTGGAGGATGTTGGTGCAGCTGGATCTGTTGATCGCTGAAGTTCCGGGGATATGATTTCCTTGGTGACCAGAGTAGCTTGAGGGACTTGTTTAGATGGATGCATTGGTGGTATGGCTACTCCGTTGAATCTGACTCGCTTTCCTCATTGTCCTTCCTTTGATGCCCTTTCGGCTTGGAAACTAGACCAGGCATTGGCGATATAAGGCTGAAACTTGGGGTGGAGAATTGGATACTTCGCTGGTTGCTAATGGGGACAAATAGAAGGTGGAAGGTTTGATGTCGATGATGGCATCCATTTCCAGTACTGTGAGAGAGAATATGCCTGTGGTCATGTGAGGAGGAGTATCCCTCATGAGACCGGACAGTGTTGGTGCAGCAGTAGCAGCAGCACGCTCTGCTAGAACCCAGTCAACGCATTCTTGGATGCAGGTAGTGCCAGGAATTCAAGGGATCCAGGCACTGTCTGCCATATACATGCATCCGTCAGTTCTGCGAATGATTTTACCTGCTTGGAGGTAAGCTTCTCCATGGCTACAGTTCCGGTTGTAGTGACCAAAGCCTCTGCAGAAGGCACAGTTGTTGTTCATGTTTTGTCGAGGGGCTTGTTGTCCGGTGAGAGTGAATTCCAGTTTTATCAGAACACGAGGCGTGGTGGTCTGACGCAGCTGTAGAGTGGGCTGAATGGGGGCAATGTTCATAGATGGCAGGACAGAATGGAAGGCTGATCCTGTTAAAAGGAATTTGGCCACTTCGACGGCGTCAGCGATTGGGTAAGGATCATCAGGGTGTAAGTCTGGTTTCACAATAGACAAACAATGACAGATCTGGTCTTCCACTTCTTTTGGAAACCCGCTAAGAAACAAGGTGTCCCTTTTGGTGTCGGAGAGCTTCTGAGTGGAGATGAGGAGGGAGGCGATCTTAATGAACTTGTGATGGTACTCTCCGAGGTCTTCTTGGTTGTGCATGGGTTTCAGGCGGTAATCCTGTACAAGATATTGCAGATCAGCACGGCAGTAGCGTTTATCACCTTTGCATCCAAGGTACAGATCTTTGACGGCTTTTGTGAAGTCGCCCCAATCTGCAGGGTTAGCTGTAGCCTCAGGTAATGTTTCCCATACTTCCGCTTCCCCAAGGTCTGCATATAGGAGAGCAGCCTTGATTTTCTCGGCTTCAGTGAGCACAGTGGATGTTCTGAGGAATTCGATATCTTCAATGTAACGTGGTAGCTGTGCTGAGGACTTTCTGTCAAACTTGGGAGTGTTCTGAGTACCATGTAAAGGCATCTGGATAGGGTTAGCCATAAGTCTTGGAGGGATGGGTACGGGATTTGTGATG
Source organism: Gastroboletus turbinatus (assembly GCA_038090655.1). NCBI lineage: Eukaryota > Fungi > Basidiomycota > Agaricomycetes > Boletales > Boletaceae > Gastroboletus > Gastroboletus turbinatus. The sequence continues at coordinate 4,926 of JBBPND010000124.1, forward strand.
TGAGGTGCAGGTAAAGGGAATCGAGGATTTCTTCATGGTCTCAGAGCGTTAGATTGTATAGTAACAGGGATCTGAAGGGTTGGCTGTCTGGAAACTGGAGATGAAACATGCGGTTGTATAATGATAGGAAGCGGGATAACCGCTGTCACTTCGGTTGACGGATCAAATAAGAATGACAGGGACGAAGTTGAAGGTGAGTCAGAAGCAGGGTCGGATAGCGAAGGCGATGATGGAAGCGGAGTCAAGGGAGACAAGGGTCGACGGCGATATGAAGAATTGGAACTTGTTGGTCGTGGAGAGGAATGCAGAAAGGCACCAGGGACGGAGGGCGATGCAAAGGTTGAGTAATCCAGAGCTTGGTAGTAATCCAGAGCTTCGTAATGTTGTCCTGTCAAGGGTAATGTGTTAGGCGGATCAACAGGTGGTGTATGATTGGAAATGTTGGATTGGAAATTCGGTGTCAGTTCCGCTCTGCTGGTTCGCGTGGGACTACTTGTTGGAGATAGTGCTGGTCTGGTTGATGAAGTAGTTGGTGTCATTGTGTTGGAGTCAGACATGTCAGAAAAGATGGGCGAGAAAAAGCAAGAATCTTCGGAAAGGTGAAGTTCTCTGAATTGCGCATGGATCTCTTCAAACTCTGCGCATTCTGTACGTTGAGGAGTCGGTCGAAGGGTCCTTCTAGACGACTCTTCTGAATCCCTCATGGTGGGCCCCAGTTGTGAAACAGCTAAATGGCCTGGAGGAGGAAAGTCCAGTCTGGTCCGTAGCAAGTGAAGGGTATGATAAGTTCATCCCTAAAGGGATTCATCGAAGAGCTTTTGTGTCTAAGGGAGCAAAGGATAAAGCAACGACTCACCCTCCAAGAAAAGATATTTCTGGATGGTTTCTAGAAGAATCGGAAGTTCCGGACGGTTGGAACAAACAGCGGAAAGAACAGCAGGCAATGTAGACAGTGGGATGTGAGGGAGGCTTTCAGACAACGGCGACAGATGTGAAATGGAGGATTGAAAGATGGATTACTAATCCTAAGTACAGACTACTTATACTTCCGGACATTTCCAGAGCAATGGGGAAAATGTATGTAAGGTGGAATAAAGGATGATTACCTAAAACAAGAATACGCCATCAAATCAGTCGCCGCAAGAATGTTCATTGGTGAGGGGAGGTAAGAAGCATAAGGTATGAACTGCTAAAGCATCTGACAACACTCTTCATAAGGAATTGAAGTAATAGAAAGTGTCTGAATCTGTTTTAATCGGACCGGAATACCACAGGTGCAAAATTGATTGGCACATCATGCCATTTATGTGCAGTATGTCTGGCCCATCTCCCTACCTCCATCTCTCCCTCCCTTATAAACATCCCTCACAGTCACATATGTACCTGTATGTGCATTTCCCCTCCCCTCCCTTCACTTCACCCATCTTCTGCAAGAATCACCTTCATGGACAAAGCTATCCTTGGTGAAGCAGTGGTCCTCGGTATCAAGTATGTCCCATTTCTACTCTCTCATATCATACATACAATCTCCTCTCCATGCAAGGCGCCCACTTGAACTATTGAATATCTAAGTACTGTAAGTAGTCACTACTGGTAATAGGTAGCTCTAATGATACTGTACTCACCTCAGTGGTTGGGAAACCAGCTGAGGTGTAACTAGATACTCGAGACCAAAAATACTGTCTGCTTAAGTAAGCCAGTAATACTAAATAAGAAATAATAATTCCTGACCCAGTTTAACTGGCTTGGTACCATCCTTTACTTTAGCTATCTCATCTCTTAGTACCCCAAAAATCTCGCCTTGCAACACTTTCCTGTCAGCAAGTGGATGAGGTACTGATCATTCCCTCAGTTTACCCAACCCGCTCACTGCTCTGCAAGCATCAACATCTTTCTCTGGGCAGTCATCCTCTGTTCTCATACCACTTGCATCTCTTTTGGTGCTCTCTTTGCCGTTCACTTTCTCCATGGGATCTGTGAGGCTGCTATCACCCCCGGATTCATGATCATTACCTACATGTTTTACATGCATGCTGAACAGACTCACCATGTTGGTTCTTGGTGTTGGTCTCCCCTCTTTGCCATGCCCCTTGCCTCATTTTCCCCATTCAGTCCTTATGAATGTTACAGTTTTCCTATCATCAGACCCCTTTTCCTTTCTTCCTTCATCCTACGGGGCCCCTGACGCCTTCCGAGTGCTTGCCACAATAGAGGCAAACACTACCTCAATCTACATAGATGATCTCCTATTTGAGTTATAGTCTCTTTTTGCTTATTTCTCTCATTCTTGTAACTTTCCCACGAACAGCGCGATTTGCCCACGCTTCAAGTGTTCGTCAACTGTTCGTGTGTTCGTCTTTTCCCACGAAGTGTTCGCATTTTCCCACGCTTCATTTGAAGCACTGTATAGGCAATTCCTTTTGGACGACTTCCTTTTCTAGATGACATACTATCCCCTCGACCCAGGAGTGACTCACATTGACTAGGTAGACCCTAGAACCTGCTATGACATAGTAGGTCTGTGCTTGCTCTGACTCACTATAAATACCTAATCGCCATGTACAGTAGTCCTTAGCTAGTTCTATGCAATCTTAGCGTCATTTCTAGTTTCCACGAGTCCCTCGAGCTCCCTGTGTGCGCACAAGGGATAGATTGGATAGTGAGACCATCTGAGTGTCTGTAGGCTACACTGGAAGCCTACACTCGACTAGTTACTACACAACTAGCATAACAATAAATGGCTTTGCCGTCATCATCCTTGGCTTCATTTCTTTCAGCGTCCTTCACACCAACACCCCCAACTTCATGCCCTGGCAGTGGTGAGCACAGCAACCCCTGCAACTCAACATACCTCATTATCAAATCAGGCTAATGATTATTACTGGCATTGTAACCCTGCTCACTTCAGTTCTTTCTGGTGAGCATCTCTCCAACCAGCTGCCTTACCTCCACATGTCACCATCCCTCTCTGCTCCAGGCTCCTCTTCCCGGATTCTCCAGCAAATGCTTGGTTTCTAACTCCAGAGGAGCACATTGCCACCATGAAATGCATCCAAGTGAATCAGACTGGCATGGAAAATAAAATGTTCAAGATAGAACAGTGAGTTGCTTCCAACCAAGTTCCAGTCCCACTTGATCACTATCCCTCAAGGTACTACGAAATGGTCACAGATCCCAAGACATGGCTTCTCGCATCTTTTGCAGCTGCTGTGTGCACTTTATTTGTTTTACTACATTTTCATATGGTAAATCATCATTCAGCAACATGGTCAATTTGGTGTGCATCCATCTTACCATACCTGGATTACATGCTCAAACAACTCCATTTCCCCAGCTCACTAATCAACGTCAGCTAATAGTTGCCCAATTTGGTTTCAGTGACCTCCAAACAACTCTGCTTGGCTGTATGGATGGCATTGTCGAGAGTGAGCAGCCTTGCACAATCCAACCTGAATTGGCCCGCTGACCGAACATTCCAATAGTCTTCACAATATTCCTTGGGGTGACACTTGCATCACAACCTGGCATTGGTCATGCCTATGCTGGTGTGTTGATGTATGTTCCTGCCATCCTCAGTGCAACCCTTGTCAGTACCCTGCCATCCTCCAACATAGTTGGCTTGCTCCTCTCCTATTGGATATCCAGTGAGCTGTTATGTGACATGCCTTAAGCTACTACATCTGATAAAAACCTCCTCAGTTTTTGCCATTGCTCCATTCATGATATTCCTAGGGTGGGTAGCTTCTATAACAGCTGGTCATACCAAATGTGAGTTCATCTTCCCTTCAACCAGGGTTCCTAGTCTGATTGTTTGCAGGTATTACCACAAATGCGATCGTACTCTGTGCTTATGCAATTGGAAATGTTGTTGGTCAGTTTACAGTATGTGGAAGTCACAGTACCAGCCATGGTAGAGTTCATTCAGCTGTCTTCCAACTAAGCTTAGTGCATTGCAGGAACCACATCCCGTGGGGTGTCATCACTGCCACCAATTTTGCTTCTGCAGTCTCCCTTGTTGTGTTATGCTATCTGTACTCACATGAAAACAGGAGGCATGACCTCGAAATTTGTGATGACACATATAATGCTGTTTACATCGAGACCGAGTCTGGGGAAGACATGTGGATTGACAAGGCAAGTATGCTGTATACCATGAACATCCCATCCAGGCAATGTTAATCAGTATCCACAGGCTTTCCTAGATCTGACCAATAAGCATAAGTGACTATCTGTGCATACTTGATATAGAGCCTGCAACCCTTTGCCATCTAGATGGGGATGGTAGCATCCAGTAAGTGTATTTTAGAGGGTGTTCGACTTCCTGTGGTGCCCAAGCAATTACGATGATTTCTCATTTTTGATCTCTGTGAGTTTGTGCAGACAAGAATACTTACTTTACTCCCTTGTGAAAAGATTCCATATAATTGGTGTTTGTGTACTTGGAGTTCTCCGGATATAAGGAATCAGAAGTACTGGTGCTTTCCAAAAAACTTGAGTAGGTACCGCAAAAAGCAGAAGTGAAAGATCTACACAAGGAATGCTTTTCTCTGCATCTGAGGATAGGGACACCATTCAGTTCACTAGCATGGACGCTCGAGGGGCATGTCAAGTACTCTGAGTTGCAATACTGAGTTGGCCTAGTGTCTTTCACATCTCTTTGTCCTTGTCATATTTACTGGCTATTTGGTGCTTCTCTCATATGGTTTTTGAGGTTGATCTTCTGTAATCAAGTCGGAGCTTTGCACATTAGTATCCATAGTAGTGTGCAAAGCTCATATTTTGCCTATCATCCTTGCTTCCTCAGGCATTGAAGGCAAATTAGCCACTTGATGACTCATCAATAGTGCCATAACAGGAAAGTCAGCCTTACCAGCCAGTCACACCAGTCAGTCACACTGGTTAGCTGTATTCAGGTTACTGACCCAAGCCCTTGGAAATTTGCAAACACAAAAACCAGTATGCACTGTGGGCAATGGACTGGTACATTCAATGTGTCGTCGAGAAGGTGTAGAATAATTTAGTAGTTACTATGATATTAGCAGTAGCTAATTACCTGTAGAATACTTTAGTAGCCACTAAAGTAGAGGTAAGCTACTGTGGTGCGATGTAATGATCGCTTATGTAAGCTGTAAGTCCTAATATGGAATATAATACTCCAACAGAAGGTTCTTGAGAATGCATCTCTCATTGATGCTTTGAAAGAGTCCTCTGAGTCCAAGGTGATGATGGGTTCCTCTCATGCAGTGAGGTATAATGGCTTGAATCATTTTGGTGAGAAACATGTATGGATGATCCACTGAAAAATAGAGTGGTGAATGGCTTCTTTTGCAACACGGGAGTTTGCTACAGCATAATCTTTCCGCCTCGTCAAATATTCCTAGTGCCACAAGGGATAGGCAACCATCAGGTTCATGGTGACAATAAATTTAAGTACAGCATCCCTGAGCAACTTGAGGCATTCATAATTCACTGGATCCTTGGTGGCGGGAGCAGTTATTGTGGTCATAAGGAACAGAGAGGGTATCTCTGCATAATCATGGCTATTTTGAGACAATGAAGGATCAAAGGAATAATTGTTGAATATTCACATTCTGTCAGAGACAGAAGCTCGAGGTAAGAGTATCCGGTGAGGAGGAAGAACAGCTTTGGAGTTGTGTTGGAAACTGGAAGAGAGAGTAGGAAATTGGATCTCTTCAGGAGAGGCTCCACCATGAGAAGAGGGTATGTCACACAAACTTCCTTGAACCACGAGTACATTGAGTGAGTGCATATTTCTGACTCCTCTTCCTGTGTAAGTCTCTCGTGATGCCAACCAATAAAACAATGAAGCTTTCCAAACAACTGGCCATTGCAAACCCGAGTGAAGTCCGTTGGGTATCCATTCTCTGAAGCAAATGCCTATGCATTGGTAGAATGGACTCTCTCCAAATCCACCTGCTTTGAACTTCATCACCCAACTACATCAGGGCAACCACATTTCAGTATCTGGGTCTGCGTTGATAACAAGTACACATGGCCATTGCATTCACAAGCCAGAATTACTTCAAAATAGCCTCTGTGTGGTCTGTTGGGCTGCCGTCAAGTCTTCCTGGGACAAGCAGGCCACTTTTCCAGGACCAAGTTTCACCCTCACCCTACCCCTCCATGAATGATTCAAAATCGGCAGTTTGTCCACACTGAGTGCAGGAATCTTGATGCATGTCAAGAGTGTCAATGAAGGAAGACCTCCAACCACGATTTCTGCTAACAATCAATTTTCCTCTTCGGTTGAAGGCAACCACAGATTCAGCTGACTCTTTACAGAGGCCGCCCCGCCGCGCTTATCAATGTCTTTCAACATATCCTTCACTTTGTCTTCTAGTTGCAGTTAATGATGCTCGTCAGGGAAAGCAGCTGATCATTGAGTAGCCCAGCCTTGTAAAGCTCAACATAGGCTTTAAATGCAACATGTTGGTATGTGAACCACTTCAACAAGTGTTTTCACTTGACAGAGTAGATGTGAAGTTCGGGCAGTAAAACTTTGGGTAGGGTCAACATACAGCCAAAGGGTCCCTGGTACTCTGGGATATCTTGTTGTTCGTCGGCAAGAGCATGCCAATCTTCGGGTAAATCAGGAGGATCAATATCATAGATCATGACATGGCTGGTATGCCTAGAGTTTGGAAGGACAGAGTAGAAATGGTTCAGGTGCAAAACAGCTACCTGGAGAGTGAGCAATGCCCTGCAGACTTTCTCATGAACAAGTGGTCTTGAGTAACACCAACCACTTACCCTGTGGACTCGACTTTAAACTTGTGCAGATCAAATTCATCATCAGTTTCTGAGGGTTGCGGTGGCGGTCTCTTGATAGCCTTCCACTCAGCGTTCTGATATTTCCTTCTAGGTATAACTACCAGGGATTTTATCTACTTTACAGCGCCTTCTAGATAATGGCGCCATTGTTCTAATGCTAATATGATGGCTAGTGTCTCTTTATTGGCTATGGCATAATTGTGTTGTTCCGGTGACATCAAATGTGATGAGAATGCCATTGGGTGCCATTTGCCTTCTTTTTCTATAGATAATACGGCGCCAGTGGCGAAGTCAGATGCATCTGCTTCTACCCTGAACCTACAATCACTATCGAGTATAGGTGCCATGGTGAAATGTCCTTTCAGCATATCAAACGTGTTTTGTTCTTTTTCTGTCCAGTGCCATCCTAGATCCTTTTTGGTTAAGTCGTTAAGTGGTCTAGCTGCGATAGAGAAGTCTTTGATGAAGCGGCGATAGAAGTTTGCCAAATCTAAAAAGCTTCTAACTCCTTTGACATTCGTGGGAACTGGCCATTCGGTGATTGCTTTACCTTTGTGGATTCCATTTCGATTCCTTTCTCAGATACAATCATTCCAAGGAAGTCAATTTTATTTGTACGGAATGTACACTTTTCAGATTTGATGAAGAGATCATTTTCTTTTAATCTCTGCAACACTTCTTGTACGATCCGGTCATGTTTGGCTTGGTCCTCGGTTTTAGTGAACATGAGGATATTGTCAATATAAATAATAACTATGCCTTCGATATCAGCAAAGATGTCATTCATCATTGCTTGGAATGTGGCTGGCGAGTTGGTTTGTCCAAAATACATAATAAGGGGTTTGTAAGATCCTCGATGGCAGACAAAGGCTCCTTTCCCTTCGTCGCCTTCTTTGATTCTCACATTATTATAGCCCCATCATAAGTCCATTTTCATAAATAGTTTGGCTCCTTTTAATCAATCAACCAATTGGGAGATAAGGGGGAGCAGGTAATTGTTTTTGATGGTCCATGAGTTAAGATATTGGTAATCCTGTACCATTCTCTTTTTACTGTCCTTTTTAGGGATAAAGAATACCAGGGAAGTTTGAGGGGACTTTGATGGTCTAATATATCCTTCTGAAGTTGGTCATCTACAAAACAAAATTGGAAACCTCTTTTTGTTCGTCAACTGATATTGGGTACATCTTTCCCTTTTTCGGTTGGAAGCCTTCTTTCATATCAATGGCGTGATCCCATGCCTTACATTCCGGCATTCATTCCAAGTACTTCTTTGAAAACACGTCAAGAAACTCATGGAACTCTTTTGGGACCATTTCTTTGACAGTCTTTTCAACTACCGGGGTACTCTGCTGCTGCTCAGACGTAGTTTGGCATATTCACCAATAAGTGTATGGCATGTCATTGAGTTCCTTTTCTTCTAAGGTTCTCATGAATACTGGTCTGTCTGAGAGTAGATAACATGTGCGGGGGCAACGTGCAAGTTTTACTGATCCTTCTTGCCAGTTAATCTCCTGGGTTGTGCTTCTTTAGCCACGTGTAGTCAAGGATGATGGAATTCTTTCCAAGATTGGTAATCTTGTCAGTAACCTTGTTGTAATGTCCATCATAGTCAATGATTACGTCCATGGTATGTGTAATATTTCCAGTGGAGTTCTTTGTTCGATCAACATTAAACACTGGAATGGGACATTCCAGTTCCTTGGTTTGTATGTGGTTTTCTTTTGCCCATGTGCGATCTATGAATATACTGTTGGCACTGCTATCGAGCAGCGCCTGTGCCTCATGCATCTTGTATTTGGTTGTCAGGTTTGTGAGCTTGACTTCCAAACAGATTTCTTTCCTCTGTTTTAGTGATCAGAGGGGAGTTTCTAACATATCAGGAATAGAGTTTGTAGTACGTAATTTTTTTGTATTTTTCTTGACAGAATTAAGCCTGGATTCATTCTGTCCAGTGAGCTCACTTTCATGAGACTCCATCTTGCTTATAGAAAGGGTATCAGTGTCTATTGTCCTAGTTGGGTGTTGAAGAACTTGTGTTCTTCTTCACCATATTTGATGTACGGGAAAGAGAGGAAAAAGAATTGTTCATATTAAAAGTCTGTTTATCCACACAAGCACCCAGTGCACTCATGTGGACTTGTTTTTTTCTGAATCGGCAAGGTTGGCAAAGTAGGCTTTGGCTGCTTCGAAATCCATTGCAGCGACCTGTTTCATTCAGGAGTTGGGCTTCACCTTGCCCTTTCCCTTTCCATTTGAGCGAGTTTCCTCACTCCCACTTTCATTGCCAGATGAAGTCGCGGGTACGCTGTGATGCTTGCTGCACCTTCGTCCATGTGATCCCCCAAGGAGATGGCATTCTCCACATCCTTTTTGGGTTTGGAGCAGACCCACTTGCCATCTTCCTTTGCGGTATGGTCACCACCACAATTGAAACATCCTGATTTGCATACCTTGGAAATGTCCATGGGTTCACCTTGACCACCATAGGTCTTGGCTTGTCTGTATTGCGTGTTGTTGTTATACCCAGATGCACAACCCTGGGGTTTGAATCGAAGCTCGAAGGCTTCTATTGACGAGCCGATGTCTACAATTGTGGCCATGTATCATTTGACCGTGGCTTGTCGCTTGTTTTGTATGTAGATCTCTTTCAAGATCTCTGGCCTCACATTCTTTTCAAGGAGGTGGATGCCGTGAAAGTTGTCTATCCCACTGCAGTCGTATTTTTCTAACCATGAGGTCAGAAAGGCTTGTGTCCTAGTTTTACTTTGGACAAGGTTTTCAAGTTGGCTGAGAGCTACCTCAGGATCTAATTGGGGACAAAATCATAGACAAATCTCGTCTTTGAAATTGTCAAATTCAGGCCAGATATCTTCATTGGTGTATTTGTCAAGGTAGACACATGCCCAGGTGCCTGCCAAATATTTGTCTTGGTTGCTGTCCTTTGGTCCTATTCGCATGAGGACAGCACAAAATTTGTCTGTGTCCGTGATGAATGACTCTTTGTTTATGCAGATATATATTTTCATTTTTGTCCACCAAGTCTCAAAGTTCCTGGGGGCACCATCAAAATGTCTGGGGTTTGCTACAACCTCCACCTTTTTGTTGACCTTATACTAGGTCCTTGGGCCTTCAGCCGTTGCTTGCGTGTGTGCTGCGTCGTGCTGCACCCTTGCAGTGTCTAGCCGTGGTTCCAGAAGTGCAGCTTGCATCTCCATTAATTGCTGTTGGAGGTCAGCTACCTTTGTGTTGAAGTCGATGTCCATGCTTGTTGACATGCCTTGTTTGGGAGAGGATGGTGGGGAGTCTGGAGGGGACTCAGAGCTTGTTTCATGGTCAGAGGGTTCATTGCTCCACAGGTTCCACACATTGGATGATGGGGAGTACGACTGGTGGGAAGTACTCTAAGCTTTTTGGGCAATTGTTAATGAATTTGGCCCTGTCTTGGAGGTGTTGTATGTAAACAGCCTCAGATTCATATAAGTGTTTGGGAATGTACCCATCAGTGAATCCCGCTTGGAGGTAGGGTAGGAAATTCTCAGGGAAATCCTCTTGTTTGATTTCTATTTCGACCACATCGTTCGGATCATAGTCTTCATTGACATAGGGGGGTGGAGTCGAAGATCTCCACTCAATCTCGAAGTGAATCAAGGAGGGTGAGGGAAAATGAATCATCTGAGATAAAAAAACATGCTGTACTTAGCCATGACAGAGTGTTGACTTTTTACTTACAGCATTTCTTTTATTATTTCACATTCTCCTTATTTAGTCAAAGTCTCGGATGTGTCCTCAGACTATAAATCCTTGTACTCTATGAAAAATGGCATGTCTCCTTTTGAGTTGGATTCCCTTTTGTCATCTCAAAGCCTCTTGTACTTGTTGCTCACCATTCTTTAAGTTTCCACTCCACTGGAAAACTCCTATTTGCTTGATTCACCATCTGGAATTCACTGGACATCATGTACTCATGCTCAGAATCATCCTGATAACTCCTTCTCACTTACACAACCACCCTTGAACCCCTTGGAATGAGTCTTTACTCACACCTGCACTTTTCTACTTAAGCTTGTCTTCCCAGCTTAGTCCTAGGACGGCACCAACCCACTTTCAATCACTACACCATGTTGTTATTTCTCATCAATTTTGGTGTAGCAGTGCAGTACTGGAACCCTGCAACTTGAATTCACATTCCGTCCCAGCAAGGCTGTTACTTCATCAGTACTCCCACATTTGCTTCAATCAACCATCATCTGGAGAACCAATATACCCACTGGGATGATGTTGAATCACTAGCTTACATATTGATATACCTATTGCGAGGTTTCCTTCCCTGGTTCAGTGATGCAAGCCCTAACTTCACTAACAACACTATACTCAAACTAAAGGAAGATATGTCCATTGGAGTGGTGTGTGATGAACTCCCCAGTGAATTTTTGACATTTCTCCAGTATTCATGTTCACTTACACATTCAGAAAGACCTGACTATGACCATCTTCAGAAACTCCTCCAGGACTGCACCATAAAGTTGAATCACATTAGTGATGCCTCGCCACTTGCCAGTGATATTCAACCAGCTGGTGCCACTGTACCAAATTGTATCAACAATGCCACTGTCATCATGGTCACACAAATAAGCAAGTACAATCACAGCAACAAACATATAACAAGGTGAGGTTGTGCTGCTTTTTGTTCTTATTCACTACTCATAGTTAAAAATCAAAGTCTCCAGGCATTACCATGACTACATCCCATCACAGTGCATGGCTGCTGTGAGCTCCAGCCTCCTAATCATGTTTGGTATAGCAGTAGTAGTAAGCATGTACTACTGTCAAAAGTCTATTTACTCTCCCTTGCACTGACTTGTAGTTGACTTTAGTTGGCTTTAGCCAGCTAAGCTGCTGACAGCCTGTCATTCAGCTTTTAGCAGGCTTTGGTGGCTAGGAGGCATAGCTAGGTTGAGTGACATTGGCTTTTAGTCAGCAGGGAGCCCAGCTGTTGGTAAAGCTATACATAACCAAGTCAAGTTGAGTTAGCTGAGTCATGGCAACACTAAACTGACCAATCTTGACACTAGGATCAGTGCTAGAATATCATTTGTGAATCTTTCTCCATTTACTAGTAACACATGCTGAGATTGGTCCTTGAACTTAAGAGATTTGTTAATGCATTGTTGGAATCCTTGTGTTATGCTCTGTTGGGACCACCAGGCAGGGTAAGTTATCAACTTACCACATACAGTGGCTCAAAAAACTGTCCACATGTTTGGTCATTTTCCACTAAACACAATAACCCCCGATAACCCCTAATCCTTGCCCTAAACTATAAGTATGTGAAATGAAGTACTTACACTCGGCCTTCCATCCATCCAAGATTCAAGGGATATGATTACAATTTGATGAAATGGCAGCCATTTCAAAACACTGACTCATTCAGACAGTTGTTTGACTTTAAGTTTTGATTACACATATTGGACCGTAGCATGCTGTGAAATGATTATATACATTTGGTAAGTGTTCTATTATGTTACCTTTATGTAATTGAGTGTCAGACAGCACAGCATTCCATGTTTATTTTCCCACCATCACCATAAAATCCATTTCTACCTCTTAAAGAAACAATATCATCTTTTTCTGCTTTCTTAGTCATTTCTCTAGGGAAATTGCTTTCCAAATTGGCCTAGGGAAGTCTACAGTATGCCAGGTTCTTCAGGAACTGCAGCCAGAGAAGACTAGACTTCATGGTGGCTGTTCAAAGCTTACCCCTACCAACAAAAGGGCTATTGTTCAGCAAATTATTACTGGCAAGGCCAGGAATGCTGTTCATGCCACTCAATACATCAATTCCATCATTTATGCTCCTGTCTGCCCTCATACTGTGAGAAATATCCTCAAGAAAGCCTCATTAAAGGCTATGGAAAAGAAATAAAGTCCCTGCTTTCTAGTGGTCACAAGAAGAGGGTTAGCATTTGCTCTCATGTACCAGCATTGGACTATGGAGGACCGGAAGTGACTCATATGGTCAGATGAGACCACAGTCAATGGGATTGGGTCAAATGGGCAAGAGTATGTGTGGAAAAAGAAGGGAGAAAGGCTGATTGCTAGAGAGGTCAAGTTACAGTCAAGTTTAGAGAAGGTTCACTGATGGTATGGGACTGCATAATGTGGAATGGAGTGGGGGTTTTGGATGAGGTGAAGTGGAGAATGGATGTTGAATAGTATGTGGCAATTTTAGAGCAGGAGTTGCTGCAAAGCATGGAAAAATCTGGGATTCCAGAAGATAACATTATCTTCTAACAGGGTAATAACACCAAGCACACCTCTAGAAGAGCCCAAAAGTGGTTTGAAGAGCAGGGATTCAAGCTTCTGGACTGGTTTGCACAGCCTCCAGACCTTAATCCCTTTGTACATACTTGGAATCACCTCAAGAAATGCCTCTCAGGTTATGAGAAGGCTCTTATAGGAATTCATCAACTGTAAGAAAGGGTAGTGAAGGAGTAGGGGAAGATTGATGAGGAACAGTGTCAGAAATGGGTAGAAAGCATGCCTAGACATATTGGAGCAGTTATCAAGGCCAAAGGAAGTCATACCAAGTACTAGAGAGCCAAATTTATAAAAGTCAAACAACTGTCTGAATGAGTCATTGTTTTAAAATGTGCAGTTTCATCAAATTGTAATCAAATCCCTTGAATCTTGGATGGATAGAAGGCCAAGTGTAAGTACTTCATTTTATATACTTATAGTTTAGGGCAAGGGTTAGGGGTTATTGGGGGTTATCGCGTTTAGTGGAAAATGACCAAACATGCGGACGGTTTTTTGAGCCACTGTACTTCCTTGACTAGCCAAAGCAATATTGGACCATTTGAATGAATTTCACTTTTTGAATACTCTATTCATAACTCCATCCCTTGCCCATGATGTCCACTTCCCTTGGAACCAAAAGAAGTGCATCTGATATCCAGTGATCCTCAAAGGCAAGGAAATTTGCTTTTGAAGGTGTGGTAGTGTGAAAGCTGGAATCTTTCCATTGGTTTAAGGAGCATCTCCACCTAGAAGATAGTGACGATGGAGATTATATCCACCAGGATGCCCAGAAAGAAAGAGGATGACTCTAAGGAAGCAGGGCAGAATTCTAGTTTGCAACAGTTAACCCAAATGTCTTCTTCAAAATCCATGCTAGAATTTAGCTAACAGGTTTTCATAGATGCTCTCAGTATGGATTTACAGCCATCATCCCATTGTCCAGCCCAGTGGTATGCAGTGTTCTTGGTCAAGCATGCACCTCAGAATTTCACGTTGATTTGATGACTGGCTCCTTTCCATCCGCTCTCATCATTGCTTGTCCAATCCTTACATCTTTCAACCTGGAGTGTACATACACCTTGGGGCATTCTCTGTCACTCACACAAAGCTCACATTCATCCTCAGCACTTATGTGGTTATGTTCACTGACATGAAGAACATCATTCCAAAGGCACAAAGTTCTTGACCATCAATCAGAAGAGGTTTCTTGACTATATTTTGATGGTGTATGACATCTGTGACCAGGATGTTAAATTCCCCTTCCCCATGCTCCCAATGGAATCTATTCCTGGGTTAGAACCATTTTTCTTTGTCCTAGTTCCAACTGCAAAATTTGGTGTAGCATGGGTCCTCAGGGAAGGCCCTGGAAATCCATTTTGAATCATCTTGAGGAAGATCATAGAAAGGATGCTGTCAAGAAATACAAAGGGAATGTGGAGTTCAAGCAAAGATATATTCTGAAACCATACTTTAGCTCCACCATTTCCAAAGAGCCTGAATCGTCAACAATGCTTATCTTTGACACAACCTACTCTCCTCCCACTTCTGCAAGTCTGACAGAACTGCCACCAGCTGTCCTGTCCACATCGACCATTGTTCCATCTGCAGCTCAGCAGCCAGAATATCATTGGGATGTAACATCTCAAATCTCTAGGGCTACAATGCCAGTCTCTGTAGATTGGCTACAAACTCTAGCTTGGGGACAGTGGATTCAGCAATCAAATGCTTGTGATGCATTGTGAATGCTGGTGGAATCCCTCCATCATCGGTCATGGAAATGGGTTTTTAGATTTCAATGATTTGTCTAACCTCTGGGGAGATTCCAACTGTTTATCTGTTCCATCTGCATTCAATTCATCTTCGCCTTCATCCATTGGCTACACATCTGCCTCGTCCTTTCTCACTGCTTCATCATATACGTGTTTGCCTCCTCTTTCTGTCAGACCCATTCCTCCCTCATTGGACTATTCATTTTTATCTTCTACTCAATCTATCTTCAATTTGGATGCTGCATCTGCTCTTTCTTCTGTCTATTCTTACGATACCACTTTGCACATGCTGGCCTACAAACCAGTTGCAAAGAAAATTTGCCTGGTGATCGCTGCACTAGATGAGGAGTTTTGCATCACATGAACTCTTCCGGACAATCCAATTTTTGGCCTAAAAACTCTACCTACACATTCTCCCAATTTTATTCCTGGTGAACATTTTACCCAGGAACACGCTGACAATCTAGATTTGGATCTTGCCAACTGGCTCTGGCCGAATGAAGTTAAGCTCATGCATTGGATTGTTTGCAAGCATGAAAAACCCTTCGCTTGGGTCCCAGCTGAGTGAGATCACCTCAATGAAAAGTATTTTCCTCCTGTTAAAATGCTGACCATACCCCATGCTCCTTGGGTGTTGCGAAACATTCCCATTCCTCCTGCTATATGGGCTGACATCATTGAGATAATCAAGGACCAGATTTTGTCCCAGAGTCTACGAGCCCTCTACTGCTGCCTATTGCTCACACTGGTTTTGCATCCTCAAACAAGATGGAAAAATCACTCTGCCTCATCCATGACCTTCAACCTCTCAATGGTGTCACTATTAGCAACTTGTTCACTCCCCCATTCATAGAGCACTTTGCAGAATCCTTCACTGAATATGCTGTATATGGGATGATGGACTTGTTTGCTGGATATGACCAGCGTCCCCTTCACCCATAATCTCGGGACCTAACAACTTTCAACAGTTCCATGGGTCCTCATCATCTTACCACTGTTCCTATGGGATACACAAATGCAGTACAAATCTATCAGGCTGACATGTCATTTATCCTACAAGATGAGATCCCTCACTTTACTTACCCTTTCCTAGTTGACCTTCTGGTCAAAACTGCCATCACCCAGTACCAGGACAAGGATGGTTCTTACGAGACCATTCCAGCCAACCAGGGTATTCATCGCTTCATTTGGAAGCACCTTGAAGTTGTCCACTGCATCCTGCAATGCCTGCAGAATGTTGATGTGACTGTCTCCACCAAGAATTTTGTCCTTGCTGTGCCAGACACTACCATAGTCGGCCATAAATGCACCTTCAAAGGCATCCCTCATGACAAGAAGCCCAAAAAATCCACAGCTGGCCAGAATGCCAGAATCTACCCAAGTGCGTGGGTTCCTAGGTGTGTGCAGTGTGCTCCACATTTTCATTAAAGATTCCACCTCTATCACTCAGCCGCTGGTCAATTTGACTCATAAAACAGTCCCCTTCAATTGGGGGGAACCTCAGCAACTAGCTATGCAACATATCAAGGATGCAATCTATAGCTTCTCCACACTTCGCCGTCTGGACTACGAATCTGGACATGAGATTGTCCTGGCTGTTGACATGTCTGTGATCACAGTCAAATTCATACTGTCACAGGAAGGGGATGATGGGAAGAGGTATCCCATTTGCTTTGGCTCAATAAGCCTTACTGAGGTTGAGAGTTGTTACTCTCAGGCCAAACCCAAGCTTTATGGATTGTTTTGCACCTTACAAGCAGTTCACATCTTTATCTTTGGAGTAGCTAACCTCACAGTGGATATGGACACCAAATATATCCAGGGGATGATAAACAACCTGGATCTCCAGCCCAACATGACCATCAATCATTGGATCATGGGCATCCTTCTCTTTACCTTTCATCTTGTCCATATTCCAGCTATCCAACATACAGGGGCAGATGGCTTGTCTTGTCATCTACCATCTGAGGCCAGCCCTCCTGAAGACAATGACTTCGATGATTGGCTTGATAATCCTTACCCATCACGCTCCTAAATGACTGCCTCTCTCTTCCTGGTGGTACTACTTACAAGTCTAGGTACCTGTTAGCAACCCAAAATCCAATAAGGACTTCAGTCACTTCACACAAGGCTTGCTTAAACAAAAGTAGAGAACAAGGATGTTGGGGAATTCCAACAAGAACTTGACTGAGTTCTTGTGGAGCTGATTCAAGATATATATATGTTACATGATGTTTGTACTTATTATGGCTATAGTCCGTGTGAGCTGCTTAGGGCAGGCTCTTAGAGTAAAGGGTGTAACATTGTGATGATGTCATAAGTATCATAGATCATTCTAGAAGGGTCTAGACAATGGAGATTAATAAAATGAGGTGAACACATGTAATGGGTCTAGGCCACATTCACACAGTCATGTGATACATTATGTAATAAGTCATGTGTAAGGTCATGTGATATGGAGAACTAAGGTAATCATAAGTTAGGGTTAGGGTTCATAACAGTACCCAGCTTTCTTTTCTCACCTTGACAGTTCTGTATCTGTGTTCCTTTCCCTGGGTGCAGATCCTAACCAACAGGACCAAGAACTACTACCATGCTCCCTCAAGGTGCTCACCAAAGATGTCTGGATTGAGAGAATCCGCGCCTTCCTTGACTCTTGCATATGCCCATCTGAGCTTTCCAATGCCAACTTCACCTCATTTGTCAATGCTGCTACGTGTTTCTTCATTCTCAACGGCTTTCTCTATCATTGCAAGCCATACGGATGGCATCAGCTTGTCATTCCAGTCAAGCATCATTATGGGCTCATAAAGAGGTGCATGACAGTCTCAGACACAAAGATATCTTCTCAGTCCGTATGTGCTTGCTCCTGCACTTCTGGTGGCCAATGCTGGTCAACGATGTCAAGTGGTATAGCAGAATGTGTCACGAGTGTCAAATCTGGCAGACTCAGAAACTTCATATTCTGCCCACTGTCCTGGTGGTGGGTGGATTATTCCACAAGGCCCATATCAATACCATGGTCATGCCCCATTCCACTGGCTACTGTTTCATCGTCCAAGCCTGCTGTGCTCTCACAGCATATCCAGAATGGCATATGTTGTGCTCTGAGAATGCTTCCACTCTTGCCTCATTTATTTTCGAAGACATATTCTGCCATTGGAGAGCTGTCACCAAGCTCATTACTGACAATGGTCTGGCTTATGTGCAGGCTCTCGATATTCTGGTGAAACGCTATGGCATCCACCATATTTGTATCTCCCACACAATTCACAGACGAATGGTGTGGTTGAACAGTGTTATTACAATGTCTGGGAGGCCATTGTCAAAAGTACCCTGGGAGGAGATGTTCATTTGCTGTTAACCACTCACTCTGTTTTCTGGGCAGAGAGAGTCACAATATTCAAAGTGACCAGACTCTCACCATACTTCATGGTACACAGTGTCAAGCCACTCTTTCCATTCAATCTAACAGAGGCAACCTTTCTCATACCTGTTCCCAAATCTGACACTGTTTCTAGGTCTTCCCAGATCGCTTGGCACACTCACCAACTCCAAAAGCGTCAGAAAGATATAGACTCTATTTGAGAAAGAGTCCTTGTGTCCAGGTTTGCATCCATCAAGCAATTTGAAACACAGTACAAGAACCAGATATGAGACTACAACTTTAGTCCTGGTGACCTTGTGCTTGCCCGGAATACCCGGATTGAGAAAGAGTTGAACCGGAAGACAAAGCCACACTATCTTGGTCCAATGGTTGTCCTTCACAGGACGTCCAGAGGATCATACCTACTGGCCGAGTTGAATGGTGCAGTCTTGAAGCTCAGGTTTGCTGCATTCCGGTTACTACCCTACTTCCCTAGGATGAAGATAGATGTTCCGGTTACAGACCTGACCAGATTGGATGAGGAAGAGCTAGATGAGGGCGCAGTCCACAACAACTAGCGTTCCATCAAAGTTGTTCATATTCATTGTGTACCTGTTTTACCCTGGGATTCATCTGGAGCCCTCTGTCTCATCCTGGTGTTTGTCCAGAGTCTCTATTTTGCACTACAGATGCTACTAAAAATGCTCCTAACAGATATTTGTTACGATTGGTAACAATGCCACATGCTTTTCAACACTTAGTTGTTTGCTTTCTTTCTTTTCATGATCACCTGACCAGGTCACCTGACCTTTATTTCCATTCAACTGTGCAGGCTAGACCGTCAGTCACAGGATACACACTGCACCAGTTGCAATGGACCATATATAGTTATATTACTCCCACGATCATCTCCGTGCTGTGCACACTTCCTTTTCATTTCCGTTACATGCTCTAGCAGCATGTTATGCTTCTCTTCCATTATGCCTCATGCATTAACTCATGTTCTTAATCTCCGCTACCTCATGTCATACCCTATGCCCTATATCGGTAGATCCGATACAAACTTGTACATACCGTAGTATGCTATATAAACCCCAAGGCTAGTACTGGCACCCCCAGTCTAGTTCTCTTGGGTTTTCCCCTCTCAAGTCGGACTCAGTAGTTCCCTCTCCTCTCATTTCTCATTCCAGTTGACGTTACTTGTGATAACCTGAAGTCGAACCTTTGACTTGCATTGGGTTGTTTCAATATTCCTACAATATACAGTGGCTCAAATAAGTGTCCCAATGTTGGGCCATTTTGGAAAGACTTGACATTTGTAAGAGAACCAAAATGTGTTGGCTCTAACCCCTGCAGGGCCATCAATAGCCCTAAC